>JAOEHY010015050.1:0-18895 GCA_025447955.1 Psilopsiagon aurifrons
TGGAGGGAAGAGGTCAGCAAGTTACTTAAATACAGCTCTTTAAATGCTAGTTGATCTATGTTTTAAATGCAAAACTCAATACTATTCCTCATTGCACAGGTTGCTAAATCTTTGCTCTCCATGGGTCCATGTGTAACTCCATTTTGACAAAACCTAACCCTTTCACAGGGTGACTACTTTCAATAAGGTCCTTAAATGATATGGTAGGATGGGGGAAAGCATTTCTACGACATCTAGAATAGGAAACTTGTCATTGCTTATACCCAGTGACACTGAGCTAGAGGCAATCCCAGGCAAATGGGCTCGTAGCTTGTTGCCAGGGCAGCCACTTCTGTGTGATCATGTAACCTGAGGTTCTGCTGCATTGTACATGACCAAAGGACACAGGTCACCACACAGGTCCCCTTAGTTGTGTATTCCACCTGCTAAAAAAGGTATTCTTCAGCCTGGAGAAGAGAAGCTATGTGGAGATCTCATAGCAGCCTTCCAGTACCTGAAGGGTGCCTGCAAGAACGCCAGAGAGGGACTTTTTACAAGGGCATGTACTGATAAGAAAAGGAGTAATGGGTTCAAACTCAAAAAGAGGAGATTCAGGTCAGATATAAGGGTGGTGAGGCACTGGAAGAGGTTTCTCAAAGAAGTGGTAAATGCTCCATCCCTGGCACTGTATAAGGCCAAGTTGGATGGGGCCTTGAGCAGCCTGTTCTAGTGGAAGGTGTCCCTGCCCATGGCAGGGGGGTTAGAACTAGATGATCTTAAAGTCCTTTCCAACCCAAACCATTCTGTGATTCTATGGTTCTGTGAAACTCAGCAGTATGAAAGGACAAAACTACAAGTTCAGACACATCTTAGGCACTTTCTGGTTTTTATTCTTCAGGATAAATACCCCAGCCATTAAAGCAGATGTGAACAAAGCAAAGATGGAGACAGAAGTCTCCACGGCTCTGTGGCTAACCTGTCATTTTGCAAATGACTGTTTATTTTAAATGGAAATATTTCTGACCTCAGGTCTGTTCAAATAGCTACAGCTAAGGTTAGTGATGCAATAGCAGAACCACTTTGTTCTGTTGTTCTGATGTTTATAAGACAGTTGAGGATTTCTGGTTAGTAATAAATTTCCACAGCTGTATTTCCTTTCTTTTGTGAAGTACTTTACTGAGGCAGATTTACCTTAGGGTAAAGGATGGGCAGATGGCAGGGATATGTAGGTCATGTGCTCTTCAAAGCTAATAAAGGAAACTCCTCCATGCCTATATATTGTCTGTCTCCTGCTGACTAAAGCTGAGAGTAACTATAAAAGCACTCATTGTAATCTGAAATATATCAATTTATAAACATACTGCCTAAACTAATTATTATGTTCAATTTTATATACCTCCTGTGAAAATAAATTTCCCGATTAAATAAAACAGAGGATCTGATCATCCAAAATAAGAAAGGAACACAATCATAGAATCATAGGATAGTTAGGGTTGGAAAGGACCTTAAGATCATCTAGTTCCAACCCCCCTACGATGGGCAGGGACACCTCACACTAAACCATATCACCAAAGGCAATGTCCAACCTGACCTTGAACACCGCCAGCGATGGAGCATTCACAGTTTCCCTGGGCAACCCATTTCAGTGCCTCACCACCCTCACAGTAAAGAATTTCTTCCTCATATCCAATCTAAACTTCCCCTGTTTAAATTTGAACCCGTTACCTCTTGTCCTATCACTACAGTCCCTAATGAAGAGTCCCTCCCCAGCATCCCTATACACCCCCTTCAGATATTGGAAGGCTGCTATGAGGTCTAAGGGTTGGAAAGAACCTTAAGATCATCTAGTTCCAATCCCCCTGCCATGGGCAGGGACACCTCACACTAAACCATATCACCCAAGGCTTTGTCCAGCCTGGTCTTGAACTCCACCAGGGATGGAGCATTCACAACTTCCTTGGGCAACCAATTCCAGTGCCCCATCACCCTCACAGAACAGAACTTCCTCCTTATATCCAATCTAAACAATCTGCTGGTTTTTTTCTGTTGTTCATGTTGATTCCTCCAGTTAGCACTTTTGACTTCCAAGTGGGGAGATTAGACGACACCATTTAATCTGGGATCACTTCAACATCTGTTGACAGTCCCAGATGCTTCAGATGAGGAAGACAAAATCCTCTTCATTGTGTGAAGATGAAATATCCAGTCCTTTTCCTTATATTGATGGGGTTTTTTTAAATCCCTGAATTATAATTTTATTATTCTTCCTCTTCAGTCCTGTGCATATTGTAGTATTTCTAATTGAGGACATAAATATCTTTTAACATCCTCCATCTGGTTCTACTCCTGGCCTAGGGATTATAGTCTAATATTGCATCCATTGCTATTCATTATCCATTTTGTCTTCATTTAAATATGATGTCTTATCTTTTTTTGTTTGACATTCGCATTTATTGAACATCTCCTTGCCCTTGTATTACAATTAAAAGCATAAGAACATGAAATATCTTTCCTTTGCTATTTTAATGTGCATTTCAACAGTTATCCATTCACTTTTTATTGACATAATCCTTATTTGCAGTTTATATGGAAATTTTTCCATACTGTTCTTCCCAATAGCTTCTAAGTTCCTCTTTTCTGCTGCTCATTCTTTCTTTTTTACACAATAACGAGAACTGAAATGTTATAAATATAACAAAGATTTATTTAGCAGATAAATCCATATTTTTTTCCACAGCAGTCCTAGATTTGCACTGAAGTTTTCACTCAAAACTTTATTTCTTTACTGATTGCCATTAAATTTGAGCTCTAACTTCTGGCAATTCTTACAAAATGTAATACCCACATTAACTTTTGTCTGATGCTCAGTGACCTAGCTTAGCTATCTCAGTAGTGCTCTTCAATCTTCTCTTGTTTTAATTATTCCAAAGAATTTAGTCATATTGCAAATGTTGCCACCTCCCTGATCATTCTTACAGAGTGTGAGTTATATTAATCACTAAGTACTACTACTCAGCCTCAGGCCATTCTACCACTTCTTTTGACATTTCTTTATCTGTCTTACCATGTTTCGATGACATCTTTTTCTTCCCTCACAACAATTAACATTTTTCAGAGGTTCCTGGTACCTAAAAAGGATTTTTCAGGAATATTTTTTATATTAATTTCTGTAGAAAATTTTGTATTTCCTTTCATGGGAAAATGTTTATTGCTACCACATTACATCCACTTAGTTGTCTTGTACCTATTCATAATTATTTAATCCAATTTACCCAGCAGTTAAGCAAAGCTCACAAAGGCTGTAATCAGAAGATTGTCCAGAGCATTTACAATCTGTTCAGCTGTCTAATACCTTTGCAATGTCTCACTTCCCATTTGTGCAGTACCTCCCTGGAATAAAAACCAGCCTGGTAATGCAGGCAGAAGGCCCAGAGTCAACACTAGATTCTTGCTCCAGCTCTGCTAACTACTGGCAGTGTAGCCTTAAGTGAGTTTTCTAACCTTTCTGCATCTCCCTCCTTTCTTCAGTATAGATGGTGCTTAACAAACATCACAGAAGAGATTTGACAGGTCTCTGTCTTTGTCTTAGTGCCAGTTTTGGGGGGCTTTGTTACATGTCTCTGTCAGAGCATTAGAAGTCAGGGTACATGAGCGCAGAGCAACCAGGGCCTCCTGCTCCTCTGTGCAGCTCTGAATACCCCACCAGCTTTCTGAGGATTTCCTTTCTGGATGAGACAGGGAACACTTTGCAGGCACAGAGTGGAAACTGGCTCTATGGGCCAGGCAGCGGGGCTTCAAACCGCCCGCCTGTGGGAGCAGACACATCTGGAAAAGCTACATATGAATTTTTTATGAAGCTTGATTATTAAGGTTTTGTAAAATGCTTGGTGATCCTTGGTAGGGAAATTTTACCACCTGCTAAGTATTAGCCTTCTATAAATATTTTCAAGCAGGACACAGTTGCCAAATATTTCAGTTTGCATTTAACTGCTCTAAGGCTGGGCTTGGAAGAAGTCTCACAACCATCCAAATCTTCTTGCTGAAGAGATCTTTTAAACTGTTCATTTTTCATTTTTCTGGTTTCTGTCTCAGTGGCCTCCGTTGTGTCCTGTCCTAACCCGTCCTTTAAATGTCAATTTTAATCATAGATACAAATATTTTTTGTCAAATGTGTATCTTCTTTCTCAAAGCCAGAACTCTAGTCTTAGAATTAATGTACTTGTATGCTGCAGAGATTCGTTTCAAGGTCTTACCATATGTAAAGTAATTAGAGAATCTGATTAACTTGTTGCAGTATTGTCATTTTAACAGTGTATTAGATTTCAGCTTCATGAAGTATTGCATAGGACTCTGACTGCAGTAAGTCTGAGAGAAATTACACCACTTGAATTTTGAATTTATTTACTCAGTAGCTTGTAACAAAATTCATAGTAATTCTATTGGTTAAATTATGGTTATGACTTGTTGGCAGCTTCATATACAATATTAGTAACTGACTTCAAAATTAGTGAAGCAATTAAGTCCTATTCAAACTTATGCGAGACCAGCATGCAAATGGAAGAGAGAGATCTTTAGACATTTGGAACTACTACTATTTGAATACATATGTATTTAAATTTTTATTTAAATAAGCACATCACAGAGACCAGCCAAAGCCATCTGGTCGTCCTACAGTGTAGACTGGCTTTGATCTCCACGTTCCATGTATTTCTTGCCTTATTTCAGCAGAGCTCTTGGCTTTCTCTCTGCCAAAGCACCGTCTAAATGACTGACTTGAGAACAGAGTTTTTCTCTTCTTTTCCAGAGGCTGGTACTTGAATCAGAAAACATTATTCTGATTTTGTACCACATTTGTGTAGGACACTATTTCGCCTTATCTCAGTGTGCTATGTTAAAGACAGAAGAGTAAAATTATGTGATTGCTCATGATGAATTGCTGGCAAAGACCTGTTGTACTGTAATGAGTATCCTGCTTGGGTCAATTTTCACTTAGCATCTCTCCCATAAGTGTCCTAAGAAGACAGGGGTAAAAATGCACAGAATTGTGTTTTAGAGTGGTGTTTTCCTTATGTTGTATGTACAGTCTATATGACCTACAGACCTACTCTAAAGCTTGGTATTCTGCAGCAAGAACCATCAGCAAAGAAATGACTATACAGGTCAGGCTACATGCTGAATTTGGTGGGAGATTCCTGGGTTACTACCTCTCCTGCATTACCTCTCCCTTGGAGGCAAGTCTTTTTACTGCAGTGGCTGAAAATGAGCCAGGCATGCTTTCAGAGTGCACTTGAGTTTGATTTCGCCATACAGAGAAGTCTGATTCAGTTAAACAGACAAACCAAAGTTTTCAGATATTGAAACACACACTTGACCTTACCTATGAGAGTTCCCAAGTTAAAGGAATAAATTATAGATGTGACCTTCCAGTGTGCTGCAGGATTGAACTCCAGGGGTTTAAAACTATGTGGAAACAAAGCTTTTTCTATACTATGTCTCATCAATATATTTTCCAAAATATTTTGCCTGTCAAAGAATGTCAAAGGTGCTTAAAATTGACCTTGAGACAAAGAGAGAAAGAAAATAATTAATTTTTAGGCAAGAATTAAGTTTAATCAACTCTTCTAATAAGATTAATTTTAGAGAGTCTAATGAGCAATCATCTGCTATATTTAGGGCTACTGTGTCATTTGTGTAACACGAAAAATCAAAGCCTAACGAGGAAAAGGTAAAATGAAAAATCAGGCAAATGCATAATGTAGCATCTAAGAGACAGAGCAGTTATATTACCATCCTCCTCTAATTTGAAGTGAGAGGTTAAACCTAAAAGAAAACAAAAGCAGAAGTTATTTTGAAAATCTTAACTTCTGATTTCAAATGCAATTCTAGTAAAACAAGGGTATGCTGACTAACAGCATAAGGGTCTGCCAGGGGTGGCAGTACTGCTGGGACCTCTGACATTTTCACATTGAAGGTGGAATCTCTCAAGTGCTGAAATCAATTTTTTTTTTTTAATTACAATTAAATTGCCAGCTTTTTTTGCCTATCCACAACAAATTATTCTGTAAATATTTTCAGCACTAGGGAGTATGTTTCCAAGATAAGTGATAGTTGCAAGTGCCATCCATAGACTTCTGAGTGCAAGACCTGAGAACATTTTCTGAACCACAGCTGCTGTTAACTGACAATATCGTCTCTAAGGCTGACCAGCATGGGAACCACAGCTTTCCAGAGCTCTGGAAGAAGCTAGGAGCTGGTGCTGACAGCCAGGTTAAGCCATGGTGTTCAGTGAGATATCAGACAGGGAATGAATCAGATTTCATTCAAACGTCTTGACTGTATGCTTTCAGAACAAAGCTTGAGACTGAAAGTCAAATAAGCTAAGGATATAATTTCACTGAAGACTTGAATGGACGGCACAGATATCTGAGACAAGTTTAAAGAGCTTCCAACAGAACAAATTAACCCATGCAGAGTTTCGCACTTCCATATGCAATCAGTTTAGCATATGAGCACACTCTTAAGAAATTTTGTCATAGCTGCTTTAGTTTATGATGTTTAAACTAAGGTATATAATCTTGTAACTGGGATGTGATGGATGTTTTGGGACCGATAGACATCCATTCTGGTTGTAGCAGTTGTGGCAGAAGCTCATGTGTTGAGTCACAATGAGCTGGGCAGCTTCAGCAATTTAAATAATGCCTTCATTAATCCATCTCATTCTCTAGAATGGTTTAGGAAATGATCACACAAGAGAGGTTGATGTCATCATTAGTATACCTAGATTGACAGACAAGAAACGGTTTAAAGATTCCTTGGAGAGATGAATGTTGCAGGCAAATTTGTGCCTGATGGAGCTGCCAGAACCAGCTTTCTAAGCCTGCCACACTACAAAACAGAGGACATGGCAAAGACTTTGAGAAACAAGCACCACCAATAGTGGCAAAGCTTTTGAGAAACCAAAGGAGTTAGAGAAGCCTGTAAAAATAATCACAACAGTTTTCTGTCACCTGCTCAAAGAAAGGCAGTGGTCCAAGTTCTCTTTGAGCTGCACGGCAGTGGCATGCATGTTGGAAGTGTCAACAAAATGCCAGTGCCCTCAAAAAGCAAGGGAAGCAATGGTTGACAGCCCTGCAGCTAAAGTGGTTCACACTTTCACCCAGAGTTCAGATTTAGCTGAAAGTGACTGTCGGCCGCAGGGACCTGGGAAATAGTTCTTTAAAGAGGAATATTCAGCTACAGTTACAGGATTTGCAAGTTGAATGTAAGCCTAGGGAACTTACAGTGATTGGAGGTATGCTCTCTTATTTAACAATAGGGCTGTGATTCAAAGTCCAGAGTCAGATTTTACATGCATCTGGAAGATTTTATTTGCTTTTTAAGCAACAGTAAAAACAGAATACACCTTGATTGTCAAAACTTTTCTTACAAACAAGTTACTTAAAAAATGTAATGAAAATTATTTACACACCTTGCCCAATATATTGTGCTCTCTGTACTGATAACCTTTATCACGCTACAGGTTGAGGAAGCTCTTAGCACCACATGGATGTTTGAAGACACCAGAGAGGTCATTTTTAAGACATTATTGGAAAATCATAAAATGGTCAGTGGAAACTCACTTAGGGATTGAAAACTCTAAGAGAAGGACTAGAGATTTGTCCTGGTCCTAAAGAAACAATGCCATTAAGGAAGTGGTAAGACTTGTCATGTGGCACAGCAAGTTCTTATTCCCAATGAAAAGGAGAAGCAAACTTTTATGTCCCAGATTGAGAGGAAAATATACAGTCAGCAATCCCTTACTCTGAAATGTGTATTTAGAGTGTTCTCATTTTCCTCAGATAGTGCTGATAGAAAACATAACAGCTTAGAAAGATGACATCCCAAATTTGATTCAGTATGCTAGGCTTGGTATATGCAATATAGTAATGTCTGACATTTAACATGTACCTGTTTAACTATTCTGCTCTGAAATATGTTTAGTCATATAACCTTAACCTCAATTATCTGTAGCCTCTGAAGGCTGCCAGAAAATAGGTTAAAGAATATATAGGAACAGATGCCAATTCTGATCTGTACTTGGTACTGCTAAACAACAGAGTGGTACCTTTGTAACAAGAGTTGTTACTTGCTGACATTTCATTCAGCAGAAAACTGAAAACAAGGTCGCCTGCTCTTCAGCGCCTGTTAGGAACTCATGTCAAAGTCATGGACATCCAGCAGATATATGTGAAAAAAGACAGGGTGGGGTGAAGGTAAAAGGGAAACAAAATCTGGGGTAATGGGAGCTGTCACCATTTTGTAAAACAGCTATGAGACTGTTTGCAATGAAAAGCAACTTCTACAAACAGCAATAATGTCACAATCCTATGGTCAAACTTGACACACGAGGTGGACTTACACAGACGAGTAAGTGACAATTTCTCCAAAGGAGGAGTACCAACACAGCCATTGTACCTGAAAAATTTTGACAGCCAACAGCCACAGCAGGTTGAGATGAATTAGTTTCAGAAGATGGCACAACTGGACCTAACATATTTGATGCCATCTGACAGCAAGAGCATTGATACTCCAGGAGATATTTCCAATTCCATGAATCAGTGCAGAGTACCTCAGAGACTAATTAAATGTGTGCTTGCTCGCTACGTTAGATTAAGTTAGTATCTGAACTTCCTTATTATGTTAATGCTTAATTTCAGGATGCAGAGGGCAGTTGCTGAGAACCATGTCTTTAAGAGGTTCTGGCTTGAAACAGTCATTAAATACAAGGTACAAAGTGCAAAGCTCTTGTTAAGAGCTCATACTCCAAGTAAAGCAGATCCCTATCAAACTCCATGGTGCCTGCTGGTCGCAGAACAACACAAACATATGGAGGAGACATCTTTTTCACTTCCGTGGAAAGTGAAAGCCAGACTAGGAAAAAATTATACATTTCTCATTACTTTTTAAAAAGCTAGTAATTTCTTGTTATCTTTTATGGCACTCATTACTATATTAATGGAATAGTTTAAAGCATCTCTCTGAAAGATCAAAGGCAAAATATCCTTATTTGTTATAAGAGAAACATTGGTGGAACTACTCACTGCCTCCCCGGCATATCCAGAGTAATTATGCCCCAGACACTCCTTTATCTGTTTACTGGCTGTAAAAGAAGCCCAGAAAACTAGCTCAGATGTAGAACTTTCTGCAATTGGTGTCTAAAGTTGTATGCGATGATTTGGATTAGAAACACACCAGATGGGAAAACAGTCTTAATGACCACGTTCTAAAATCTTGGTTTTCCTGAGATAGTAGCTGGGCACTGGCTGTAGCTGTACAGCAGAGGTAATAATAACGTTTCCCTATATATATTCTATTCTTGGTGTGCATGCCCCACACATTCTTGAGTTGACAAGTTGACATGCTTCCGGACTGGTACAACTACTGCAGGCCACATCTGCAGGCCACATCTGCTTTGTGATTATCTTCATACTTCCAAAAGGATGGACCATGCAACCAGCATCAGGGCTGGCACTATGAGTCACAGCTTTTCCAGTCATGGTAGGGTTTGCCCATTGTTCTGACAATTACTGTAAATAAGTACGTAACAGTTGATTATTAGTTAGCAGTGCTGAATTAGAAGGTTTTAAGATAGCATCTCCTTCCTTCTGAAATAAGAAAACATTTGATTCTATTTTGCTCTTGTTTGAAAGAATCAGTTATGACTGAATTGGAGCCTCCAGTCTCAGAGTTGTCCTTTATCCAAAACTGTAATGACTGAGCACAGGCACACCCAAAGCTTGTGGGTGTGGAGCACACATACATACACCATGGTATTTGTGAATCTTCTTTAAAGAGAAACCAAACATCAAGGGAGCCAGAGGGATTTGAATGACATATAGTGACAGCATGATGGGGACACCAGTATGTATTCCTGCTCTGAGCTGGCTTCAGAGATGCTTCTCTGTACCTGATACAGCATCCCACAGTTTGGGTGGACTGTCAGCAATAGAGATGGTTTAATTAGCCTAAAACACTGCACTGTAAGTGGGCATTTCAGAGTCTTGAGTGACAGGAAACACAGCCTCTGTTCCAGAGGCTTGGGAAAAGAGATGTTTAAATAGATGCCCCGTTATTCGTCATCAGAGCCCTCATTTTCTTAAGTTCTTTCTAAAGAAGGCAATGTAGCCCAGAGACCAGCTTCACAGCTATTAAATCAGAATTTTTTTTTCAGAATTCATCAGAAAGTCTTACTTCTGATTCTTTTCTCACAGAAAACATAGTTACTCCTAAAGCTTTTTCCTCCTTATTTTACAGCAAAAATATAACCTTCAGAATTTAGTTCTGCTAGATGCTTTTGTGTTACCTGTGCTAAGGACATTACCAGCATCAGACAGAGTTTCTGATGAGGAGCTATTATCTGTAAAACAAAACCGTTAGAATAGGTATTCACAGTTCTTTAAAAACTGTTCATATATTTCCATTATTCTTGGTTTTCCTCTACTTTTATCATAGCATACGGATTTCACATTGGTGAAGAGAGATGTGTTTGCTATTGCTGTACACATAGAGCTGTGAGAAAACTGAGGGTAAAGTCTTGTCTCCAGATGAGCGCTGATGGTTGAAAAAAACCTGAAGCTGAGCATATTGGCCTCATTTATAAACAGTGAGCAAAGCATCACCAGGGACCACATTTTACTACAAAATACATTACAATTTGTTCACCTGTGTCTCAATATCCCACCCTAATATCAAGATTCCCCACCCACTTCTCACCTCACAAATTGAACACAAAAAGCCTTTTCCCAAAAGAAATAATATTTTGCTTTTGTGGAAGCATTTTTTCCTCCTTAAATGAAAAGGCCCCAAGTAACTCTTAAAAATCTTTGCTGAGATTTGGACCATGCGCAGCACACAGGTGATCATCAGGGGAGTTATGGCTTGAATTTCTTCAAAATAAGGGTGCTCTTGAGCCTTTAAAGGAAGAGATAAAAGGGATACTATGTGCTGGGTTTAGAGAGAGCTATTACAGAGTGTGGTTTTGTTTTTTCTGCCTCTGCTGTCTCTAACTTTCACTTTCATGACAGGTTTTTAGCTAGAGCCAGAGTCCCAGGTGCCCAGCACAATCCTGTGTGCAGTGGACAATGCCTGGGATGAGAATACCCACAGCTGGTCGCCAGAGTGCTGCTGCCGACATAAGCCGTAGGAAAACCCAGTATTTTTCTCCCAGCTTCTCCCTGTGTCAGTCCTGAATAGAATTCCATGGGACACAGAATAGCATCCATCTTTGATCTCCAGGATATTTTCCCTGCTAAATTTCAAAGATCTGTTGCAAACAATCTATGAATTTGATTTCTGCAGGCAAAAGATTACAAGAAGCTTTTCCAATGGTAAATTGGCCAATCTGAATCAAGACGCCAATATTAACTCCTTCCTCTACAGATGGGTTTGTTCTTTTAAAAGAGCCTCAAAGTCTGGGGATGAATTATCACGCAGTGTCAGCAAAACACTTCAGAAGGGGAAAGCATAAGGAAGAGGGAGAGGGAAGTGGGAAATAACTAGATGGCCAGGCAGAGTGGTGTTTGCTCTCCTCTGCGAAGCTATACCCCATACGGAAAAAAAGTAGGCTGAGAAAACCAGGAGGAAAGAGATGAAAAGCTGTGTGACAGAGAGGAAGACAGAATGCTTGCCAAATAATTATTTACAGAATTCATATTCTCTTTTGAAGTTATAAAATGTGGTAAACCTGGCTTACCCTGAGGCTATAAGGTAAGTGGTAAAGCTATAGCGGTGTCTTATAAGTCATCAACTGTAAGCCTTGTCAGCTTTTGGATTGTATTACTGCACATTAATAGAACAGTTATCTGGGAAATGCAGTAAGAAAAAATAGGTATCTCAAACTGCATAAATAGGGTTTGGAAAATAAATTGGTGGCAGAATGAGGCCAAATAAAGGACAAAGTTGTAAATGAAAAATTAAACATACATTGAAACTAAAAGGCTGAAAATGTGAGAAATGCCCTAATGGGTCCACCTAGCCCTACTTACCCAACAGGGGATAGACTGAGATCGATAACAAGGCGCTCCTGGTAAGGGTATTTTTTGCAGTCCAGGTGTGCTGGTGATTTCCCTAAATGTAAAGAAGCCAATTGCATAATTTGTAGTGAAAGACTGTATTTGCACCTTCAAAAATGAAAATGAAGCAGTGGCAGCAGGATATAATTTAGAAAGTCCATGAATGTCTAGTCACCATCTGCAGACATTTACCTTCCACTTCCCCAGCGTCTACATTTGTTGTAGTAGGTAGGGGTGCTCCACAGCCCACCCCTGCCTATTCCTTTCAGTATTTGTTTCTAGCAATGTGTCATCCCTGAAGCGGTCTAATTCCTTTTTAAACCTGCTGACATTATTGGTGTCCACAGCCTCCTGTGGCAGCACATTCTCAAAGGTCACCATCCAGTGTGTGGTATGTTTTTTCTATCTTAAATATGTATCTCATGTATCTGCCAAACTACCTTCCTACTTGTTTTGCTGAGCGCCCTTTACTTTTAGTATTGCATGATTTGGTGAACAACAGTTCTGCTTTCACTTTATCTACCACTTCATGATTTTGTAAACCTGAACTGTATCCTACCTCAGGTGTCTCCGCTTAAAATTGGCAAGTCCCAGACCATTGACCTCTCCTGGCAAGACAGATAGCTCACCCTCAGTTTCATTTCGTTTCTCTTCTCTGACTGTTCCTTTGCAAACTCCTTTGTGTCCTTCTGGAGACAGAGTCCTGAAATGTCCCAGCCCTTCAGCTGTGGTTGAACAAGTGCTTCACACAGGTGCAAAATCACATGCCATGATTTGTTTTCGTGCCTGTCCTAATATGCCTGATATTTTATTGGCTTTTTTTGACTGTCACTGCACACTGCAGCAATGGTTACAGAGAACTGCCATGGTGAGTCTGAGGGCTCTTTCCAGAGCTGCAACTGGCTGTTCCAAATTCATCATCCCAGGTGGGTGGTGTAGATGAGGATTTCCTCTAGATGTGGCATTTTTTGCCATTTATCTACACAACCGAAGCCCCTCTGGGAAATTCCTCTGCTTTTCAGGGCCCTTCTGGAGTTCTGAACTGTTAGGGTGGCACCTGTCCACTCAAAAGAGCTTAATACATTTCTAAAAACATAGTAAGAGGGCAAGAAATGCAATAAAGAAGAAAAGAAAGATATAAAAGGAAAATACAAAGTGGTCTGTTGTTCGTTGGTTTTGTTTCAGTGCTAGTATGTAGCATTCTGGTATTATTGTGATGTGATTTTTAATTATTTTTCTGTACATAGGTGCACAATTGTAGCATATGGTTGCAATTTTCTGCTTAGGATAATGAACAAAAGATAACCCAAACTATGAGTTGTTTTTATTACCTTGTTTTATCCCCTGTATATCTTGTAAGCTCTTTCTAATTTTAAAAAGTTTCAATAAATGCAACATGGAGAGATTTCCTCCACAATTCTTATTATTTAATCCATACCCATTAATGAAGAAAAGTTGCAACTGGAGAGAAAAGAAATAAGCACCTCCAGTAATACAGTTAAGATTGTTCGCAGGTACACAGTAAACAAGGAAGGGGAAAATAGCCAGAATGGCAAGGAACAATGAAGAAAGCAACTCCATTAAGTGGGGTTTGTGTAATTTCAATGGGGTTTTTTTAATGTTCCTACCTGAGACTATTTCACTTTCTGAAATCAATTGTAAAGAGTGACCACGATCTTCTTTGGCAGTGTCAGATACGCTTGGGTTTGGTTTAGTTTACTATCTTCAGCACTGTTACTGTAATTTATGTTTAATTATGATGACAGCCTAATGACAGATGGGGAACATGACTTTCTCCCTTACCATTCCTTGACCATGATTCAGCTGATTACCTGAGTTGGCACTCTCTTGCAGCTGGGTGGCTTGGTCAGAATAAGCCAAATGTCTGGTGAAGGGTATGTGGTCCCCATGTCTGAAGGGCAGTGAAAAAGGATTCCTCATTCAAGAGAGGCAGTTCTTAGCCAGTTGCCTCAGAAATGACATTTATGCTTCACCATGGTCACATATAAAAGCCTTTATCTTTTCCAGGAAATTTTGAACCTGGTTGTTTCAATGGAATTAGTTGCGGAAAGGTACAGATTCCAGAGATAAGCTCCAACTTTCCTTTGAAGATAGGGGGCTGCAAAGAAGAGACCTGATAGTCTTCAATGAGGAAGGGTGGCAGTGAAAAGTTTGCTTCTCATTGAACAATGGAGAATTGACACTGTAGGGGAACTTAAAAAAAACCCACCTCCACTAAGGAGAAAAATGGAGATTTATCTTCCTAGACAAACATCATTCATCTGTTAAGACATGCAGTCTTGGGAAAACAGCCTCCTTAATTACGGTGCGGCATGGCTTGTGCAGTGTGCTACATCTGAGCTCTGCAGCTGCAGATTGCCCAGCCACATGGTAGATTTCCAAGCTGATTTAATTATATACTTTCTTAAGAACTTATCCAGACTTATTCAGGGCTGGCTGATGGCTTTTCAGGGTTATTTTGACCAACATTTTTTAAGAGGATTGAAAAGTTCTGCATCTATCATGATCAAAACATTGTATTTTCATTGCGACCAATATACCTTTCTATTGTCCAAAATATGAATTATTTTCAGTTCAAAGAATTTGCACTCCTACACAATACGCCAGCTTGTCAGAAGTTTGGTAGGCCTCCAACATTCTCTCTCACAAAGTGCAAACAGTTCATACTTACCTTCAGTGTCAGTGTCATATTAAAACTTTGTAGGAGAGAGTGAGTTGATACATGAGTTACAGATCAAAGTAACTGAGGCCCTATTGTACCTGGAACCTAAGGCACAGAATTTGGTGCTTCCTACCTCTTTTAGTAGGAAGGTCCAACTATCAAACCATTAAAAATTCTTGTTCATTGTCAAGTGCCTTTTACATCACACTTTTAAATGGGAACACTGTGAGGGCTGTTTGGAAGTAACTACCTGATAATTCTGTTTCCATAAGCAAACTTTGAAGAAACTTATCTTCCCTATGGGTCACTATTGTGTTTTAAACAGACACTCACCAACACTGTGCAGACTGTATGTGCACACCCTGCACAGGACACAGCCAAACAAAACTTGAGAACCCTGTGAAATTTAAGAAATGAATCTAGCCACACTGGGCTTTTTCTTAGGACTTCAAAATAAACTTTCTAATGAAACAATACTGGTCTACCACACCTTCACCTAACAGTTCAGAATTTGACAGACAGGAAATGGGCAAAGGTTTGGGGAAGGCTACTAGGGGTTATAAAGCATTTCCTTCTTGTGAATAGTCAGTGCCTTTTTCTTGCTGTTCACCTAGGAACAAGTTCCTCTTGCCTTCCTGAAACAAGTGATGCCCTGCACTGTTTTCAGACCAACCATTTTACTTGCCAGTAAATCATTCCAGGTCTCAAGTGTAAAGTTTCTTCTGCTTGCATGACAAACATTATTGTTACATATTTTTTTAGTAAGATGTTAGATGCACGTATTTCAGAATTTGAACTTAAATTTTCCATTAAACCAAGAATCTATAAGATATATCAGATGCATGGGTGAAAAACAAGAATGCCTGCCTGTGAAATGGAAATGACTACTTTCAAACTTGTAGCTGAAAATCATCACAGAATGGTGATCACAATGGTTTTGGGCTGGGAGGGACCTTAAAAATCACCTAGTTCCAGCCTCCCTGCCATGGGCAGGGACACATCCCACTAGACCAGATGGCTCAGAGCCCTGTCCAACCTGGCCTTGAACACTGCCAGGGATGGGGCAGCCACAGCTTCTCAGTGTAAACTGTTTCAGTGCCTCGCCACCCTCACAGAGAAGAATTTCTTCCTTGTATCTAACCTAGGTCTACCCTGTTGTCAGTTTGAAACTATCCCCGCCTTGTCTATCACTACATGCTCTTGTAAAAAAGTCCTTCCCCAAATTTGTTGTAGGTCCTCTTTAGGCACTGGAAGCCTCCCAGGTGGTCTCTCCAGAGCCTTCTCTTCTGCAGACTGAAGAAGCCCAACTCTCTCAGCCTGTGTTAACAGAACAGGTGCCCCCACTGTCTGATCATCCTCATGGCCCTCCTCTGGACTTGCTTCAACAGGTTCACATCCTTCTTATGTTGGAGGCACATATTCACAATCACAAACATGTCTCTATATACATTGCTTGGATGGTCATATTACTGGCTATTGACTGCTGGCAAATGAATGTTCATATTTTCTCAAGCCCATTCAATCTGAACCTGAGTTACAGCATACTTCTCATTTGTTCTAGTAATTGCTGATGCAGTGGTATCCTTGCTGTTTTTGCTGGTTCAGCGTGTAACTTTTTATGATACTGATCTGACACAAATCCCAGTTCAGACAAGTTCTTCTCATGCAACTCCAATGGTAGGTAAACCACATTTTTGCTCCTCCCCTATACTGAATGTAGACAACTGACACAGTTTGTAGGCTCTGATATATTTGCCTTGCTTCTTGTCAGCCTAAGCAACAAATGCTACTGCTGCTTTAGCAAGCATCTCCTTTGATCCAGGAAGGGGGGAAAAAAGGGAAGTGAATGGAAGGGAAGCCTGGAAGGCAGTAGGACCCATCAGGGAAGCTAGATGCCAGGGAATGAAATGAACCACCTCTCTTCATGAAAGTCCATTTTTTGTTCACTGTCTTCCAAGAAACCACCTTTCCCTCACAACCCTCCAGCCTGTGTTTCAAAACCCCAGCCCTTAGCAGAAAACCATCCTATGTGCTGAGTCATCCCCAGATGGACTCGACCGCCCTCCAAAGGTCTTAAAGGGTTTGCTCTATTACACCACTTTGGCTCAAAGCCCCCCTTGTGTTATGCTTGGTATTCCTTGTTTCCAGTTTAATCTGTCACACACAGATGATGTGGCCTAGTGTAACCCTCAGCACTTAACACCCAGAGGGAGGCAAAACATCTGTCAAGTGACATTGCTGGATGGCAGAAACATTTCCCTCAGCTCTGGAAGGAATTGGCTATGAGCAATCTTCTTTCTCATGCATTTTCGTGTAATTATTTATTGTTAACTTGACAGCTCCACATATAGTCAGATTGTAGAATTGTAGAACAGTTAGGACTGGAAATGACCTTAAGATCATTTAGTTCCAACCCTCTGCTATGGGCAGGGGCACCACACACTAGACCAGGCTGCTCAAGGCCCAGTCCACCCTGGCCTTGAACATTGCCAGGGATGGGGCAGCCACAACTACTTTGGGCAAACTGTTCCAGTGCCTGACCAATCTCACAGTAAAGAATTTTTTCCTTATATCCAACCTGAATCTTTCCTGTATAAGTTTAAACCCACTATCCCTTGTCCTAACACTGCAGTTCCTGATGAAGAATGTCTCTCTGGCACCCCTGAAGGCTCCCTTCAGATACTGGAAGGCTGCTAGGAGGTCTCCATGCAGCCTTCTCTTCTCCAGGCTGAACAGCCCCAACTTTCTCATCCTATCTTCGTACGGGAGGTGCTCCAGGCCCCTGATCGTCCTCGCGGCCCTCCTCTGGACTTGTTCCAACCATTCCATGTCCTTTTTATGTTGAGGACACCAGAAATATACAGATGACAATTTCAGCCGAAAACATAAGCAAATACTCACCCGTATTTTAAAACTCACTGCTGTGAGGCCTATGTGAGGCCAAATGTCTACCCATGTTTGCTGCATGAAATTTGGGAAACAATCTGAATATACTGGCTTTTCCAAACAGCAGATAGTGTTTAAGTTTTTAAAAGGTTTGTATGACATAGAGCACAGCCTCACAGGAATGTCTCTCACCTTGTATCTTAACAATGTGCAACAGAGAAATGGAGTAATCTTTACTGCTTTTCTTCATTTTTTTTCCTTTTGAATTTAGCTGAAGACAGGGACAAGGTGTTCTTGGTGAAGTGTGGTCAGTTCTGCATTTTAAATCTAACCTTTAAACCATTTCATCAGAAAAGCCTGCTGTGATAGGCTTTTTTTCCTCTGTGGGGAACAACTGTATAATTTAGCTTTGTCAATGACTTTTAAGAAGTTGAATGTGTACTTTGGCAAAAAATAAATACTTTGTAAACTGCAATAGTTCCCAACTAATTCCTACAAAAGAGCTTTGCTTTCTTTTACAAACAACACGATTCAAAACTTGGGAAAGTGCACAGCCGCAACTCGCACCTATCTTTCATAGACAACTTCCTTTGCAACATGTTAAAACCCATGTAGCACAATGTTTCAGGTGAAGTACTTAGTGCTCTGAAAGTCACCAGGCCTCTCAGATGTTGCTTTTAAGTAGCTACTAAGAGAAACGACAGCCGCCAGTTCGTTGCCCAACTGGAAGAGCATTATAGCATTAAGAGCGTAAGAGTATTAACAGCGCTTCCAAAAGGTTCTTTTCATTCAATATTTTTAGCACTAATGTGAAGGTAACTGTTTTCCTAACAACAAGGAAGGATCAAATTGTGCTCCAGAAAACGCCTGTAACGGGGAGAAGAAAAAAAAGACTTCAACCATCCCTGGACAAAGCTCTCCAAGCCCAGTTTTACGCAGAGGCTTTTTATTACCACGGTGAAAACGAGAAAGGACGCCCATCACAAGAAACCACTCTTGCGTGCGGCTGACACGCTTTTCCCCTCGCTCAAGCGGCAACTATCGCCACCCTCTCAGGGCTCACCAGGCCTACTGCCTCCCCCCCTGCCCAGCAGTTGCCGACACGCCTACAGCCCCAGAGCCGCGCTCCCCCGCGGCCTCTGCTGCCGCCGGTGCTTCCTTCGGCCGCGCCACCAGCCCCGCGCGAAGCCACTGGCTCCCAGCGAGCAGGCAGCGGAGGAGACAAGGACAGTCGGTACCTGAGCCCGGCCCGGCCCGGCCCGGCCCTGCCCGCAGCCGCTGCCGCTGCCGCTCCCCC
>JAOEHY010015051.1:0-10749 GCA_025447955.1 Psilopsiagon aurifrons
GCCGCGGGCCCGGCATGTGAGGCTGCCGGGCGGCGGCGGTTCCCTGCGCGGCTGGGCCGGAGCGGGCCCCGCACAGCTCCTCGCTACCCGCAGGAGGGGAGGCCTGGCCCCCGTCCAGGAGCGGAGCGGTGGATGGGGCAGCGCGGCCGGTGGTGGGGAATATGCCGCGGAAGGAGCTGCCGCTGCCCGAGGGCTGGGAGGAGGCGCGGGACTACGACGGGAAAGTGTACTACATCGACCACGGCAGCCGCACCACCAGCTGGGTGGACCCCCGCGACAGGTGGGCGGCGGCGGGCGGGGACGTTCGGGGCCCTCCTCGCCCGCTCCCGGGGCCGGGGGTCGCTCAGAAGGGTGCCCGCGGCTGCTCAGCGCCAGCCGCCCTCGGTCCCAGGTTGCCCGGCCGGTAACTGCTGCCGTGCCTCGGCCCCAGCCCGGCTCCGCGGGAGCGGCGGGCAGGGCTGCCCTGTGTGGGTACCCGCGGCCCTGCCGGTGCGTACCTGGGCACCTGCCTGCCGCTCCGGCGTGGACAGATGGAGGGGGCCCGGCGAGTTTTCCGGTTGTTGTTCCGTGCTCTCACCTGCTTCCCGCCTCCTCTCCCGTCTCTGCTCTGCTCACGCGTTGCGGCTCTGCCCAGCGCGGTGACCGCAGCGCGAGTGTAACGCTGCGAGCAGCGCTGCCGCCGCAGCCGCCCGGGGCACCCCACGAGAGCAGCGCTGGGTGGGGAGGGACTGACGAGGCGCGGTCAGGGGGTGTCGTGGGCTGTGGCGCACTCCTGCAGGCAGCTCTCGGTGAGCGTGGTGAATACGGAGGTCGCCGGCGGCAGGTTTGTGATCGCTCCTGCCTGCCTCCTGCTTCTCAGCGCTTACCTCCTGCTCCGAGGAGCTCTTTCACTATTTTCCTGTCTTTAAAGAGTGAAACGGAAAACTGTCTACTGTTCAGGTCACTTTCCCAGACATACTCTGTGCTTGCGTGCTCTGGTTCTATGCTGCAGGCAGTTAGGATAAGCTAGCGTACTGTGGTTCGGGCATGCAGGAAGCTCAGCCGCCGGATCACTGTTGAAATCACAGGTTTCTAAATTTCACATTTAGCCCTGTGTTAGTTGAAGTTCCCAGCCACAGCAACTCAAAAATTTGTCTTGATGAGCTGGAAATTCCAGCTATCAGAATATGTGGTTGGTTGGTGGTAAATTTTGTACCTTCCCCCATGTGACAGTGAGTGTTCCCCTTGTACAGGGCAGCTGCTGTGATTCCTGAGTTTGGTTTTCTTCCAGCAGTCCCTCAAAGGGGCTTCCATGCTTGATGGGGTGTCAGTACTTTGCTTCTCTGCAGTTCTACTTAGATGTGTTTTTGTTAAGCAGGGAAGTGAATGATTGTCCGGTTTTATAAATGTCAATGAGTGTTCTGCATTCCAGGAATAATCCTTGTGTGTACTGTACACAAACGTAACCTGCTGCTGGCCAGAGGCTTGGAACTCGTTTTGGGGCGTTTGTTTCAGGAATGTGATTGAGAAGGGCTGGTAAAATAGTTGTTTCAGGGTGTGTTTTGTAACCTTCCTGAAAGTCAATACAAGCTGAAATCAGGAATGCCTTCCTGGCATCTTGGTTTTGTTACAGAGAATGAAGACAAGTGACAAATCTAATAGGCCTAGTACTGGCTTATAAAAATTCTTGTGTGTCTTTGGTTCATGATTCAGAAATGACAGAAATTACTAAATGGTGCTTTATTTACACATGTGCTGAGCTGTTGCAGAGCCGTTACCACTCGTCACTGGTAAGGGAGAGCATTCAAACCCATACTGTTTGTTGTACACATAGAAATACACCTTGAACACACGTGGCCCTGAGAGCTTTGCTTCTGAGTCACTTTCCAGTGGAGATACCAAGAAAACAAGCTGGGTTGGGCATTCCACTGAAACTCCTCAAGGCTTTGAAGTGTGAGTTGGTCCCGCGCTAACATCTATGATGTGACACAGGCCATCACTGGGGGACTTGTATGAGTTGAAACCCTGTTCTGACATACAGAAAAGAAGTTTTTCTTGCACCTAAAGCCTGCTGTCTAAGAAAACCACCTAATTGGGAGCTTCTGATCAGCTCAAGTCATGATATGACTGCTGCCTGCAGTAGTGAGCTTGGGTTTACACACCGATTGTTGAACTTTCAGTGTGTTTTAAGTACTTATAAGCCTTCTGTTTTACAACTCTACATTAAAACTGCTGCATCAGAGAGGTTAGTGTGTTTGCTACAGTGCTTTTTGTGTGCTGTGCTTACACATCCTGTCTTTTACCCTGTGAAAAGTAATAAATATTAGGAAATGTGGCTGTTAATCTGCAAAAGGGATGCAGAGGAAGATGTATGGGCTAGGGCTTGCTGTGAACCCAGCTGCTTGTCAGTGAGACTGTACCTTTGTAATACCAGATGAGTTTATTGAGGGAACAACAACTGGTAGCTAAAGATAGGACACACAGGTTTTAAACCTTCACTAAATCGTTCATTCCAGCTTAATTTAGTGGAAATAAACATGAGCTGGGATATGATCTAGCTTCAGGGCATGGGCTCGCCTGTTGTTCTTGTGACAGCAGTTGGTGTTAGGTTTGTGGTGGTGCTGAGGCTGGGTTTGTGGGCTGCTGGGAAGCCTGGCTGTGGGCATGCAGGGGAGACTGCAGCAGGGAAAGGCATGCAGGGGTGAGGTGGAACCTCAGCTGGCAGTGGGCTGGTGGGTTTCCAGCCTTGGTGTAGCACACAATACCAATCCTGCAGGTGGGCTGTCCGTAAGAGGGGCCATTAGCCTTTTCCAGTAGGAAGTCACTGGCACGTGGTGGCATCTCACTTTCCTGTAAAGCTGACTTGAGTGATGTTTGGATGCCTGAAGCCTTGACTGGAGCTGCTGCATGTCAGAGCACTTTTGCCTCATAATGCTTAAGGGTGTAGTATCCTTCAGGGCAGTCCTGGAAACCTGTGGAACTAAAGCA
Source organism: Psilopsiagon aurifrons (assembly GCA_025447955.1). Lineage (NCBI taxonomy): Eukaryota > Metazoa > Chordata > Aves > Psittaciformes > Psittacidae > Psilopsiagon > Psilopsiagon aurifrons. Next base: position 2,968 of record JAOEHY010015051.1, read on the forward strand.
TTTGGGGCAATCATCTAAAATTAAATAATTTGAAGAATTTTGTGACTTCACTGTTACTGTTTCTGTGGGATGGTGTAAGTAAAAAGAATCACGTTACCTTGCAAAGGAGTTACGGTTAAAAAGCTGTAAGGCAGTTCTAGTGACAAGGTGGGAAAACAAAATGGCCCTGCTGTGGTTTGCCTTGTGTAAAAGGAAGCTGGTGTAGCTGACTTCTTTGTAGATTTGTTAGTGTAATCAGAGATCAGACCTTACTGAGCTAGGGGAAGAAGTTTGTCATTCCTAGTGTTAAAAGCAGGCATGATCTTTGAGGTATGCACCAGTACATGCCTTCTGGTAAAACATGCCACAGAGATGTCCCAGTGGCTTTCGTAGCATGGAGGGTGTGACTGCACTGTAACTGCTGTGCTGATGGCCAAACAGGATGTAAGGAAGGTTTCTCTAAAGGTTAGCACCAGCTGCTGCTGCTTAAACATCAGCATGAGCAACACTGAAACAACAGAGTGCCCCATAGATTTCTGCTTTCAGCAGACATGAGGGTTAGAGGTGGGTTCTTTTGGGTGCACTGTCCTTGGCTTCTTTGCATATCTCTCCTTCAAACCCTCCTGGAAGAGGATAGGTTTTTTAACTGGTCCTTGACTTTCATCCCAGCTTTCTGGTTGCACTGAAAATCTGGAGATGCCTGGTAACCTTTCCCAGTCTCCACTGTTTGTGTTCTTGTTCTCTTCCTACTGCCATAGTGGCATAAGGAGTTGTTTCTAGGTTATTTTGGATGGAGCTGACTGAACTTCTCATTTTACACCCATTCACTGGCCTCCTGTTAAGGGTGAAAGCTAGTGAAATAGGAGCACTCCTTGTTCAAGTTTGGTGAAGCTACTGAACAGCAACAGATGGTTTCAGGTTTGGGAGGCAGAAGTGCCTCAGGTGATGCCCTTCATTTCTTGAAGGCTGTTCCTGGTGTAAAGGATTGGAGATGTTTCTTAAGTGAAACCCCAGATTCTGCAGTTGCTCCCTGAAATTCCTTCCTACTGCTTATGAAGTTTTTTCCAGTGTGAACCTCCAAAGTAGAGCTTTGGAAAGAGAATTAGGGAAGAGATCTGCCAAAGTTCAGGGCCATTGTGTGCCAATTTATGTACTGTCATGTGTAGAAGACCTTGTCCATTTAAAATAGAGCTACCTATTTACTCAGCAAGTTTCAGGTTTGCCAAGCTTGAGGATCTTGCTGGAGAAGAGCTTGGCATGTCATGTAGTGAACATAAGAATGTAGCCATGCCCCTCTGGGTGTGCCTTCTTTACTTGATGTGAAATACTGCTGAGTATTTAGTCTCCTCTGCAGTGTTCTGATCCTGAAGCTTTATCCCCACTCTGCTTCATACACTTCGCCTCCAAGCTTCCTGTTTTGAAGACTTAGAAATGTGAGCATCAGGCTGAAATTTCCTGTGTAACTGTCCACTACGTGGATTACTTGCCTACAGCACAGCTCTCAGTGCTGGAATAAAGCTAAACATAACTAACTTGAGTGTGGGAGTTCTCCAGAATAGAAGGGCTAGAAGAAGGGAGGGTGATGAAAAGCTGCAGGAATAAAAGGAGCTGTGCTTTTCTGAAGATGAAAATCAGTAAGCGGAAGAAGAGAGGGGAGTTCTCAGAGATGGAGCATTTATCTTCCCTAGATTTTCTTTCATCACTAGCAGCAGTGTAGGTCATGCAGCTGAAGGTTGTGAGTTTGATGCCTGCTGTTGCCTTTCCTTACTGATAGCTAGCCAAACACGCTGTCATTTGTGTGTGAACTGCTGCTTTCTCATCTTTACATTCCTCAAAATAGCTGACTATTTCCTAAAGCACAGGCAGTTCAGTGTGTGCCCGCAGACGCTGGCGAGAACCACTTCAATGAGCACACAGGCGTGACAGCAGCTCAGTGCTTGCAGTCACCTCAGTGCCATCTCTGGACAGGATGTCTTAGCATGTAGGACTTGAGCTGCTGTTACAGTTTTGTTTCACAGTAAATGAAAGTGAACTGGTTTATCTAAGTGCTCATGTACAGTGAGACAAGGACAGCGAGTAAGATTATGGTGATGTTTGCGTTTTATTTAATTTATTAATATCAAGAGTCTTCCAAGATGCATGAACACACGTTGCCCCTGGAGCTGGAGAAAGTGGATTGGAGCAGAAATCAGTCAGGCATCTTCAGTTATGAGAAATCTGGGGTTTTGTAGAATCACAGAATCAGCCGGGTTGGAAAAGCCCTTCAAGCTCATCCAGTCCAACAGTACTCCCAAGGCCACCGCTGACCCATGGCCCTGAGACCTCGGCTCCACTGTGTGTGAACACTTGCAGGGACGGTGGTGACTGCAGCCCTGCCCTGGGCAGTTCCAATGCCTGAGCACCCTTTTGGGAAGGAATTGTTCCTCAGCTCCATCTAACCCTGCCCTGGTGCAGCTTGAGGCCATTTCCTCTTGTCCCATCCCTTGTCCATTGGGAGCAGAGCCCAGCCCCCTCCTGGCTCCATCCTCCTCTCAGGCAGTTGTAGGGAGCGATCAGGTCCCCCCTCAGCCTTTTCCAGACTGTGCCCCCCAGGTCCCTCAGCCCTTCCTCATCACATTTGTGCTCCAGGCCCTGCACAGCTCCATTGCCCTTCTCTGGACACACTCCCCTGGGACTGGACCTTTGCCTCTGAGGCTGGTGGTAGGATGTATTGATGGCTTTGGAGCTTGCAGGGGCTGCTTCAGAGCCAATGTGCTTCCTCCTTTGAGTAAACTGGCTTCTACCTGGGAGGGTGGCTGGAAACAACAGATAGGATGCTTTGTAACAAGGGCATGGCTGCTAAAGGTGTGGTACCACACGTGTGTAGTGACAGAGGACTGTTGGCAGTGCTATCAGAACTCCTCAGAGCACTATTTTATCTTGCTTCCCTATGGAACATGAAAAAAACCTGTGAAGCTTTTTAAAGCTCAGCAGCTTTTTAATGTGTCTTGGGGAATTCCGAGTCTTAAAAGATCAGAATTGCTTTTGAAGAAATCTCTGTAAGTCATATTGTTTAGAAGTATGTAGGTTGAGCTCCATCTTCTGCTCTACGAGGTCGTCTTGCTCAGAAGAGCAGACCTTTCATTTTGCCTCAGAACCTGATGGCTTGTGAAGTCAGTGACACTGCTATGGACTGGAAATTCATTTGGCAAGGGCATCAGGAATTTCATCTCTATATAGGCCATGTATTTTCATATAGAAGCAGTTATCTTCATCTCCATCCAGTGAAATGGCAGGAAATTGGCTTGTAAATCCCTGAAGATGTGGGTATGGCCGGTGACGGGTGGCTGCTGTGTTGGTGACCCGAGGTGGGTGCCTGATGCTATTGTTGATGGGGCACCTTGAGCTGCTGCTGCCGCCGCCACAATAAAATCCTGTATCAGTGCAGGGAGCACGGCTCAGGAGCTGCTCTGGATGAAAACTGCTATTTAGTTGTCTTGTTCCAGGCTGTGTCTGCTGTGCAGAAGTCTGTGTGGGCGCAGCCAGGTTGAGCGGGAGGTGTGGGAATGGAGCTGGCTCCGGTGGCAACCCAGGAATGCTGCTGAGGGTGCACTTGGGAAGCTGTCCCCAGGCCCTGGACCTGGTCAGGCTGTGCCAGCTCAGCTGAGGTGTTCAGAGCTGGAGGTGTGTAGCTTTGCCCTGTGACTCCTGACTGGATTTTCTCCCGCTTGGAGCCCAGGTGCCGCCAGCAGTGGGGCAGGGTGTTTCCTATGGGTACAGCTTGCACTGGTGTCCTCATAGCTAGCACAGTGACAGGAAGATGAGTTTGCAACAAGCTTTTCCATGTCTGAATCTGATTTAAAGTCCTCTAGTTTGTGCCAGAAGCCATATTGAAAGACATGAGAAGGCTTGTCCAAAACACTGGCACTGGGTGGCCAACTGTGCTCTTGCGGCAGTTATTGGAGAAATCCATTAGTAACTGAGTGATCCACATTCTATGCTCCTGAAGAGGGCTGCGTGCTGCCAGGGCCAGGCTTCCACTCTCTCAGAGTGCTGAGGAGTGTTGCCACCCCACAGCATGTTCCAGCTCGCCTTACAGAGCCCTGCTGGCCTGCCAGTCCTGGGATGTGCTGAGCTCTGTTGTGTCATACTGGAGAAAACTTCAGGTGTCTCTTTAAGGAGGAGAGCTGGCTTGGAAGATCCTGGCTGATGTTCCTCCTGTGTAGGGGCTGCTGTCTGAGCCTGCTGGCCTTTGTGCCCCGCCAGCAGGACCAGTGCTAGCTGAATGAATGAAGGAGGGTGGCAGCAGCTACGCAGTCAGGCGGAGGTGTGTACACCTCTGCTGATGCAAACACATGTATGAGAACTATGTAGATTGACCACTTCCTTGGAGAGAAATACTTCTTACGCTGGCTGGTTGCCATTCCTGAGACCTGTTCAGTAAGGTGACGTGCTTGCCTTATGGTAATGAGGACTTAGCTTCAACTGCTCAAATAAGACCCAGAGTTCTTGTTCCCAGAGCCTAAGGTTACTGTTCCCCCCTCCTTTTTAAGCTACATGCATTTATAATTGGCTGAACAAACAGCAGACAAAACTGCTCCCAATAGAATAATAACTGCTTTTCACTGCCACTCAGCCAGTCAAGTGACATCTGGAAGACTCTCTGGGTAGTCACAGGAGGTTTGGAGTGTAACAGGAAGATGCAGAGAAGCCAAATCCTACAGCTGTCGGTGTTCTCTGACTTCATGCTTTTGGATGGGTTCTGCTGCCTTGGCTTGTGCTCTGTTTGTGCTGGTACTCATGGCTTCCACCCCAGCCACAATGTTCTGCAACAGAAGTACCCACCACATTTAAAAAGCAGATGAATTGCTTTCTCAGTCTTACTGAGGTGCTGTGGGGATTAATTAGTTCTGACGAAGTGCTTTCTGGCTGGGATGTCAAGCTGATGTTTCAGGACTAATGGTATTGTTCAGTGAAACTCTTTAGTTCTCCACAAATGCCTAATCACTCTTGTAGAAGAATTTACTCAGTGGAGGAAAGCTTTATTGATTTAAAGCACGCAATAAACAGCATTGATTTGCAAGAGGCAGCCATTCATATCTGATCCATGCAGAGCTGAGATGGAAGGTGGGAATGAAAGTTATTGTCTCCACATAACTATTTTGAACTGTGACCTTGCAACAACTAGCAAATTTCTCCTATGTGACTTGCAACTGCCTTAGTAGCCTTGTACTCAGAGCAAGGGTAGCCCCTGCCAAGGAGAGGACTCTTGCTGTTTCATCCCTCACAGCCTTACTACAGGATGGCCTGCAGAGGTGCAGCAGTGGCCAGAACAATCTCCTGGACCCTTACAGCAGCCCATGAAGACATAGGGAGCCTCAGAACTGCTGTATGATGCTGTGCTGGTGGGTAACTTGCAGGGGATTTTGCTATTGCCAGGCACAGGTGATATGGTGTGACAGCTGAGCTCTCTGGCTGCCAGCAGACAGGCTGGTCCCCCACCGCACGGGCTGTCCCTTGGCCATGCAGCCCCCAGGCCATGAGCCCTGTGGCATGTCCTGCCAGGGGCTGGGGCAGCTTGGCACTAGCAATCTGTTAGACCATGGCAACCAGGCAGTGGCCTAGGAGTAAATGGGAAGAGTCCTCTTGCTGTCAGCTTCATCCTGGATGCCTGAAGTTCTCATAGTTGAAGTGTTTGAAAGGTTGTGTTTTGGAGCTGCTTATTCACATCATCTCAGAGGGAATTTGGGTGGGGATGATAATGGAAAGTATTTGACTATCACATGTGATGCAGCTCTGCAAATTATCCAGCCTGTTTCCTGTGAAGTATCTGGGCTTGGTGGTGCTGAGACAGTCAGCCTGATCCAGGCTGCAGAGAAGCTCATAGGAACCCCTTTGGGAGGTGGAGTTTATCATACTCACATGGTAGCCTTGCTGTGAGGTGCTGAAGTGCTAGGGAGCAGATGTGGTATGGCATTGTGAGTGGGGCAGCACGCCAGGAATGGGGCAGGAGTGGGGCAGCGGCTGTCCTGTGCTGGCAAGGCGCTGCAGCAGTGCTCCTGGGTAATGCTCACTCCGATGCTGATGGCCCCAAGGTGCTCAGCTTGTGTGCTGCCTGGTGCATGGGGGCTGATGAGGATTGCTGAGGCACTCTGTGCCCTGCATCTCACATCACTGATGCAGATGTGATGGTTGTGCTGCAGCAGTGCACACAGGGGAAGGTCCATGCTCAGGTAGTGATGCTGCTCTGGTTTTTAACTGTCAGATTGTGACAGTGCTCTTTAGATGGGCTTCTGCTGAGCAGCCCTGACCTTTGTTCACCACAGTGTCACTTCTGCTCCTCAGCCATCTGATGTGACTTTGGTTCAGCCCCCAGGTTACTGTTGTTTGGAAGGGGAGAGAGAGGCTCAGGTACCTTCTTCAGAAGGTCTCTGCTGCAGCTTCTGTGTTCTTCCTAAGATTTCTCTAGATGTTCCCTGTGACTAGTGGAGTGACGCTAATGATGCAGCTTCATGGGCTGCTGCAGCTCTGAATTAATTCCTGTCTAGCAGGGATGGAAGCTTTTCTCAAGGGAGAACTTCCTATGGAAGGAAGTATTTTAAGGCAAAGTGGTAAGGCTTATCTGAGTCAGGATGACCTGTTCTGTATATAGCATTCCAGATGAGCTCTTCAGATTGAATTTGTTTTAACAAAATAATAATTCAAAACATCCTTCACATGAAAATCATTTTTGTGTTGCGGTTTTTGGCATGGGGAAATCACATCAGCACTTTGAACAGACTGTTGGAGCATGTATGTGATGATGCTCGTTTCTTGGGTTAGTGGTGTGTGGTAATCCTGTAGAGAACAAAGAAGCTAACCTCTCCTGTTGAGTATCTCAGTGAACATTTCTCACAGTCTGATCTCTCTCCAGTTGTCAGTTCATGCACTTGTTGGTGTTTTTCTGGAATTCCTTGAGGTTATCTCCCCATCCAGCTAACCTAAAGAGCCTGTCAGCCAGCCAGGAGCAAGCCAGGCTTGCAGTTTGTGTTATGTCACTAGTAAGTATTTCACACCGCAAGATCTAAGCATCAAAGTTCAACAGTCTTTTGCCTTGATGGGTCACTGACTATTCAGTTCTTTCCTGGACACACATGAGGCTTTGGGCTATTTAACAGCTAATTCTTCAAAAGTAAGCTTTCCAATATTCTAGAGATGGGCATATTTGCCTGGTGAAGAGATTTCTTTACAGGCATCAGGGAGTGTTATTCTGTCTTATTTTAATCTGTATGTGCAGAAGGGTGAAATGTGAGGGCTGCTGCCATGGCCCCTGGCTTTATGTGGCACTTCCTAACCTTCTTCTTTGTTTGCTTTTTCAATTTGAATGTAGAAGCTTCCTGATTTAACTCCAGTGTAGGCTGTCACATGGCAAAGTGGTATCTTTTCAGTTGACATGGCCTGTAGTTCTGAATAAAGGTAGTTCCATTGTCATATGTCAGCTGTTCATTATTCATAGACTGTTGCATGGCGTTGCTAGTTTCTTGTGCAGCTGGCTCACTACTAGTTCCGTTTAGAAGGTATCTGCCATCATATAATCATAGAATGGTTTGGGTTGGAAGGGACCTTAAAGCTCATCCAGTTCCAACCCCCGCCACAGGCAGGGCCGCCTTCCACTAGCCCAGGTTACTCCAAGCACCATCTAACCTGTCTTTGAACACTGCTGTGGCCTGTGCTTGATGCTAAGGGAGGCATAACCTGAATGTAAATACTTAAAGCACATGTTATTTGCTTGCCTGAGGTTTTCTGCCCCTGGGGCACTACTCTTCTCTTCCTTCTGAGGATTTC
>JAOEHY010015052.1:0-17137 GCA_025447955.1 Psilopsiagon aurifrons
TGAAAGTCAAAACCACAGCACTGCACCAGCTACTAAGAAGGAGAAAAAATGACTGCTACTGCTGAACCCAGGACACTTCTATGTCACAAAATAGAAAAAATAGCTAGTCACTGCTGGCCTCTAAACAGAGCTGTGATTTTTGGAAGGTTTTTCCATCTGCCATTCCTCCAGTTTCCTCCTCCGTGTTCAGCAAAATGCATGTTCCTCATTCCATAATAGTGAAAGACTAACTTCTCCATTAAATATTCCTAGATTTAAAGTATCAAATAGGAGGGATAACCTCTATTTAAGTCTGGTTTTAGAAACTTCAAAAGGGAATGTGCATAGCAACAGAAAAAACATCATTGATATGCGAAGTTTGTAGAGACAGTGCTTTGTGTGCTTCAGCTAGCCATTGCCAAAGTAATACATTACAAAGAAGTTGAAGCATGATAGGGCTGAGTTTTTTCAGCCCAGTCTTAAAGTCTAATACACTTAAACCCAAGTGCACTTCAGAGATTTACTTGTGAATAGCTCTGCAAACATAGCTTTCATTTTACGAGACAAAGAAAATGGCACACAGCCTTCTTCAGGCAGGAAATATTCTTTAAACTTACATCTTCTCTGAAGATGCTACAGGTTAAAACATCCAAGTGGTGTGTTTAGGGGAGGGAAATTGTTGCACATGCATACCACTACCACACCTGCCCCACCACTGACATTGAAGCTCATTCTTTATTTTAAATAGCTGTAAGTTGGTGCTCTATTGTTGGCTACACTAAACAGGTTCTGTATGATATATTATCCATGCCTGTTATATAAAATAAAATCTTGCTGACTGTTACAGTAGTTCTGTAATTGTTGTGGCACATAGAACGGTGTGCACGGGCAATTAAAAGGGATCAACATCTCACTGCTGTTTTGTTTGGTTTGTTTCGCTTTAGTTAGCAAAAGAGATGGGAGAATCACCTGATATTGTTCAAGAAGAAGCCATGGAAATCCTGGATGAGATGGGCCACAACATGCAGTTAGGAGCTGTCAGATTTTTTGCATTTACTCTGAGCAAAATATTCAAACAACTTTTCCAGAGAGTTTGTGTGAATGAAGAAGGAATGCAGAGAGTGAGTACTCATGGAGGGGAGAGGAAATAAAACTCTAGTTCTAATATTTTCATACAAGTCACTTGTACAAAAGCTTTGATTTTTGTTCCAAGTAACAAACATGAAAAGCATTGTTTGGAAAAAAAGACTGCATTTGTGTTTGTTACTGCATTTCTTAGCAAGTGTGGGGGGAAAGACAGATGATATATGAGTGTTTTAAAGGCAAACAGCAAGACTTCTTGTATGTTTTCCAAATGCTTCTTATGGTAATGAATGCCATGTGTCAGCGATTCTGTTAGACACTGAGAGAGCTTTTCTATCTGATATTATAAGTTTAATAATGTGTTTTGCTGAATTGGGAGTGAAAACCTCATACTATGTGGCTCAGTGGGTTGGCTGTTCTACAAAACCTTCATACAGCTAAGAGTGGTGAAACATTGTGTGACTCTGAGGCAGGAGGTGCTTTAAGTTTCCATCAGTTTCCTGTGGAGCTGTTGTCATTGGAGAATGCTGCTCTTCTGGAAGGTGCAATGCTTTCCCCAGAAGACAGCAGTGTCAGCCTCGACAGTCCCTATTTGGTTTTCCCATTCTCATCAAAAGGGTTTTGAATTATACTATCACATAATGAGGTGGCCCTGACATTTGAGTCCTTTGACGTTTGCGAACCACAGATTACCTGTCTGGAAACTACTGCTCCAAGATTCCTATGGTTCCATGCTGAAACAGGTAGAAAGTATGTGGACAGAGCAACTACCCTCAAACATGTCAGTTTCTGTTTGTCTTAACCCCTGTTAAGTTCTGTATTTGCAAATTTCAACAGTCAGTAAATATTGAAACAATATTGTTCTGTTTTTTTTGGTTGGGGTTTTAGTTGCAACACGCCATTCAGGAGCATCCAGTTGTACTGCTGCCCAGTCATCGGAGCTACGTAGACTTTTTGATGCTGTCTTATTTGCTATATACGTATGACTTGGCGTTGCCTGTCATTGCTGCAGGAATAGGCAAGTATGTTCTTTCAATAATGTTTTCAGGATTCAGACAATTGGCCTGGTACTATAAGTATTTGCGTTTAACTTCTGTTCCAAATATGTTATCTTAAGATCTCCTTGGATGAGATTCCTACAGTGTCTGAAAGCTTCTCGCTGGTGCTGAGCCAAATGAAGATGAATTTTTTTATAGCAAGTTCTCCTAGAAGTACCCTATCTGTAGACCCAAGGCCTGGGCAAAGATAGGTGTTGTGAAGAATGTCTGCATTGCCCTTTTGGCCTGCGAGCAGGCAAAAATTTGCCCAAGACCTATTGTGTATGCAAAACCTTTTGTGATCCTTTACACACTTTTAAGTGCAGTCATAGTAGCCAGATAGGAAGTGCCAGCACCTTATGCTTATTGCTGATACTGTTGATTCCCTTGGAGCATTGGCAGAACTCTGTTACATGAAGTGGTGAGAGCAGAGCTGGCTGGGAAATGAAATTTCACATCAGAGGTCACAATTTTGGACGTACTTAATTCTAAAGCAGATGAAGCCAGAATATTTGCAGGAAATGGTTTGTGAAGACTTAAAGAGTAAATATTTTCTGAGTTAATATACTTTTTGCAAATCCAGACTGTGGCAGCACTTAACTAAGATAACTGAGCACTTCCTGATCTTGGAAGTCCTGGGTATCAAACCAGGTCTTTTAAGCAGGCAGATGATAAGCTCAGGTCTGATGTAGCACTGTAATGTGCACAGGCATGCTAGCAAAGATCTGGGAACCCACTATTCTGCTACTCTGTCTCTTGATTGGTTAGGATAGGTTAGGAAGAGGAATCAAGAGGTTAGGAAGACCAGTAGAAAATCAGTGGAAGCTGGGAGAATATGCTTTCCAGAGGAGACAAGATTCTACTGGTCTTTGACCCAGTGGTGCCTTTCCTCTGAGTAATGAAGGTTAGATTCTGGTGAATTCAGAAGTTGATGTCTTACAGCTTCTTGAGTCAATGTGTCACAGCTGGTTACCTGTCACGTGTGGTTCACAATCTGCTCAAATGCTGTCATAGGTATCAGTATAATCTTTTGCTTAATTTTAGATTAGAGTCTTTTTGAGTTTTGAGCCTCAAAACAGTCTCTTAAGGTACTATTAGTTTAGCTTAGAGGGATTTTTTTTAGTGATTAACATTTTTTTGAAGTGTTTTGGGGTCAGAGTTCTTCAGAATTGGGGACTTGAAGCTTGATTATATCGCTACATGTGTGTATTTTAAATTAATCTGGAGAAAACACGCTTCTCTGTGGTTGTAGTTGTATTTGCTGCGTATAGTGTTACAGGTTTATAAGATGCATTTTACAAATTAACTCTCAAAGTGGTACTTGTGCTGAGTGGAGAAATGCTGTCCTAATATCAGTGGTAGGCGCATCTGCTTTGTTAGTTATCACTTGGCGCCAAGTAGCATATGGATGCATCTATGACCATTAGCTAAGGGAAGGTAAACAGTTGTCAGTTACACCAAAGTACATGCTTATATAGTACATTAGCAGGAATATAATTGATGCTGTGATTGTGTTTCTGTCTCAGGTCTCAGGAGCAAATCAAATTAGAGGCGCAGATGTCGTGTAGGCTTGAGGTCTGTGACAGGATGTGTTTCAGTTTCTGTTTGTGGCGTGGCAGTGTGTGGTGGTGGGAAGCATTGGACATGCAGTCACCATCCTGGCTGGGAGGTTGAGTGTGTGGCATGAGGGTGTAAGTAAGGGAGGGGCTAGAGTCTGTGTTGTGGTGAGAGAGGGAGGGTAGGAGAGTAAGGAAAAAAGATAAACCTCTGCACATGGGAAGCTCCCACAGCTGCTATTGCTGCCCAGGGTCCTGTAGCCAACTCTTTTTATCCTTTTTTCACATGCACACGCACGTCAGATATATACATATGTATGACATATGACATCTTCAAGGCAGTCATTGTCAGCTTTGCAGCTGGAAATATGTATTTCTTTCACTCACTGATTATCTGTTCTCAAGTGTTTCATGGATTGAGATGGCAAGGAGGTTTAAGTGGTGCATGGCCAGCTGCTGTGTAGACTTGTTATAAATGCTTCTTTAGGAAATTTGTTAAGTGTTTTCTTGGTTTTGATGAGTTAAGTGTTGTCTGTTGTTGCTTGAAACTAGAAAACAATAAAAGATTTTAGCCGTGGTTTGGTGTATACCTCCCAAAGTGGTAAGTCAGCATCGTAAGTAATATCATATAGTGTAAGTGGTCAGTTAATTTCAGTGTAACCGATTTTTCTGAAGATGAGTGAGACAGTGTACTTCAGAAACGTAGCCTTTGTTATGGTTGATATCTGGCCATTGAAGATACGAAAATAAATTGCTTTAAGTGAATGCTGCTTACAAAAAAAAATTGAAAGCATATTATGCCTTTCATGTCTACATAGGTCTTGCTGGGCAGTATAAAAGCAAATAAAGGTATTTGCAACAACAGCATCCTTGAAAGATATATTTATTCTGGTAATTGGATCAGTGTGTTAGAGAAAGTGGTAGATTCTGCTGGTTGATATTAATCAGTAAGTTTTGTGTGTGTGATTTTGGTTTTTGTTTGATTGTTTTTCAGATTTCCTAGGAATGAAAATAGTTGGTGAGCTGCTACGAAGGGCAGGTGCCTTTTTTATGCGACGTTCCTTTGGTGGAAACAGACTCTATTGGGCAGTGTTTGCTGAATATGTTAAAATGATGTTAAGGGTAAATAAATAACCGAACTCTCAGAATGTATTCTTAAGAAATACTCTGTTGGAATGATTTGTGTGAAATATGCACAATGGTATAGCTGTGTGATTGAAAGTCTTCACTGTGATCTGATTAAATGTATTTTACCTCAGAACTACTGAGGATGAAGAGCATGTGTGCACTCTATTGGTATTATGGTTCAGCAGTAGGCAGTAAACAAACTGCTGCTCATCACTTGCTTTGGATCGTGTGCCTATATCAGACACAATATTTTCATTAACTATATGTATGTGGCAAATACAGTGACTGACTATAGGCTTTGAGATGACTGAAGTTAGGCAGGCATGGCTTCCATTAAAAAAACCTTACGTTTTAAGTGCTTAAAACGATTTGAGGGAAGTAAAGAAGACACGACCGTTTTTTTTTTTCTGACCAGCTCTTTTGTTTTGGTTTATTTTTGAAGAATGGCTATGCCCCAGTTGAATTTTTCCTTGAAGGGACTAGAAGCCGCACCGCCAAGACTTTGACTCCAAAGTTTGGTAGGTTTGTTGAAAACTCAGAACTTATAATGATTATTAGTGTTTTCATCAGTGGCTATGTGCTTCCTAAGTCCTTCAGACAGGAAGGGATGTTAAAGTAGTGGGAAATTGGTGAGGTCTGTCAGGGTAGTGGAAAACGCTGTGGTTGAAGTTCCAAGGCCGTACAAAGAAAGGCAATACAATTCTCTTGCACTCTACTGCTTTCTCGCCCTTTCCTCCATTGGGTACTTAATTGTAAATGAAATGTTGTAAGCTAACTGTAAAAGCAATGGGGAATCATTAGAAGGAAGATACTGAGAGAGCGCAGAGCAGTGCTGCTTTCGAGCACAAATGGCTGTCCAGATATATTCCTTACATTTACCTTCTGGTTTAAAGCTTGGGCAGTGTCTTGTGTTTCGGCTTGCTTGGAGAACAGGCACAATGCACACCCATTAGCAGTTTTAAAATTTGAAGATATCTTTATCAAAGTAAAATTGCAGTTGCGTTTCTCTCCTTGAAAAAGACAAGTGAGTCGCTTCTTTCCAATCTGCAGGTCTTCTCAGCATTGTGATGGAACCATTTTTTAAACGTGAAGTCTTTGACACTTACCTTGTTCCCATCAGCATCAGCTATGAGAGGATATTAGAAGAATCCCTCTATGCATATGAACTCCTAGGAGTCCCAAAGCCCAAAGAATCTACATCTGTATGTAAATTCCTTAAGAAGGGAACATAGGTGAATGTATACACACCCTGTAGCACCAAAATTTGAATTTTGCTCTTTCTGTTTTCGTAGGGGTTGTTAAAAGCCAGAAGAATCCTCAGTGACAATTTTGGTACCATACATATCTACGTTGGCCAGCCAGTATCACTTAGAACTTTGGCATCTGGGAGGATCAGTCGGTGCCCATACAATTTGGTTCCCAGGTACCACATCTTTCCATACTGTATACACATGAAAAGCATTTGTTTAGTCCTCACCTATGTACAATAATTAATATGTTCTCTTGTATTTTGTTTTCAACTACTGTCACCTCCCCTCCATCTGACTATTTAGACCCCTGAACCTATTTTGTCTGAGCAGAGGTTTATTGTGATTGTGATTGTTTCTGAAAAAGGTTGTTACTTACATAGCTTTGTACTGTGTTGAGGAGATGCCATTTTTGAATTTAATGATGATGCATGAGCCAGCCAGAGCTCTGTTTTCTGAGATTTCAGTGGTTTTGCTACTTAAAAGTTCCGTCTTTCTCTCCCTTATTGCTTTATTTCTGCAAACAGTTCGGTGATCATGCGCCAGGGAGCTGTAGCTATGACTGGGTTGGGTGTTTTTTTGCAATTTGTTGCATAAAACATTAAGCTCTTGAATTTTATTTGAAGATAGCAAGTGTACAGTATCAAGAGATCTGTTTCAAATACTGTCTGAAAGCTACTGATGTTTTGCTCTGTGCTTCTCAATAGTATAGATATTGGGTGCTATGAAGTAGTTACAGATATGGGAGCAATACAAGAGAAAGAAGGATGGGTGTGATTTATATTCAATTTTTTGGAACTCTTTACCTTGAACTGCATTGTTCTTTCCAGGCATCTTCCCCAAAAGCCATCTGAGGATATCCAAGAATTTGTCAGTGACGTAGCTTATAAAATGGAGCTCCTGCAAATAGAAAACATGGTCTTGAGCCCATGGGTGTTAGTTGCTGCTGTCCTGCTCCAGAATTTGCCAGCCATGGATTTTGAGCTTCTAACAGAAAAGACCCTGTGGCTTAAAGGCTTAACACAGACATTTGGAGGATTCATTGAATGGCCTGGTATGCAAAGAATGCGTTATTTGTATTGCTTTTGTTGCTCATGAAGGATAAATTGTATTTCTGTGGAGGCAGTGTATGGTGACAACTTTACAGAACGTTTTCTTGGAATTGTAAATGGATTTTATGAAATGCTAAAAATGATGCTAAAATCTGGAAGGTTTGACTTAGTTTGTAGAAGATAATACTTAAAAAAACAGCTAGGTAGAAGCAGAACAAATGTTTTATTGTTGTATCCAAAGTGTGGAATGAGGAAGAAATTAAAAGGTACTTGTATTAGAGATTTGCCTAATGTCTTTTTGAACCTCATGTCAGTCCAGGCAATTCCGTGATCTGCAGCAGTTAATTTAGTGGACTGCTATGTTTATTGCTTGACACTGACTGTGGTAAAAGTTGTTACTGTGGCAAAGAACTAGCAGAAACAAATGGGTGAGAGAAAATCAAAACTGGAAATTACCTATTTATTTTTCAATGTTACTTTATCCTCAGAAACAGTGGTAACTTTGGGAAGTAGGCTTCTTTGGTGGTTTCATTTATACATTTATACACATGTACACTCTTTTTTATATATACGATGTATACATGCATATTGGCTGCTGGAAGGTTGAGTCTCCTTCCGAACTTTCTTAACAGTTGTTTTAAACTCCTCTGTGTGAGCCAAGGTAGTTAATTAGGACATAAGTAATAAAGATAGCAAAGAAAAAATATTGTGTAGTGCAAGTACATTTATCTTACCAGCGCAAGTAGACTTAATCCATGCATCTTTGCTGCTGTAGTCATGAGTATAAACAAGGATCTCTTTCACTACTGCAGTAAAGAAATAGGAACAAACTACAGTTACAACAAGATTCTGTTGTTTCTGGAAGAAAACCACTTTTCCTTCCAGGGATTTGCACTGTGCTGAATGCAGACAGGGTCTGCTTCTGCCAGACTGGTAAAAGGAAGAATTTCATGGCCATATTTAAACATTGTTTAGAATCTTATTGCATGGTAAACCAAAAAACATACCACATTTGGGTTTGCTTATATATTGTGTTTATTTTTGTAGCAACAATGAATAAGCTTTTGTTTTCGTAGAAGTGTGCTGTGGTCATGGGATAGCAAACAGGCATGGTAACAAAATAGAGACAGCTACTGAGCAGATTTTGTTGGAGTGTGCTGGCCCTGTTTTAGGCATCAGTTGCATAGCAACAGAGTTCATTGTTTTGTTTTGGATTGACAATAACTTGAAAGAATAAATACATTTTTAAAGGCTAATTTGGCGACATCACCACATCAGCAACTACATGTACCCTGACCATTCTTGTCTCCAGACAGCTCATTCTTTCTGCCTTTGTCATGCTGCTTGGTGTTTACAGGCAGAATGTTTGCTTGGCTGTTAGAAATTTTATATTAAAAATGGGAACTGCAAAATCACTTGCTCAGAGTTCTGCTGCTTGTTGCGTTGAGAAACTTGGGAGCTTGAGCAAAACTGGAACGAAGTAGGCTGAAGGAGCAAAGAAGATCCAAGGTTATTCTATGTGAAATCTGTGTTAATCAAGTGGAAGAATTTAGAGTGATTTAATTACAGAAATGCCTGAAATTTGTTCTCTCCACCTATACTACACATAGGCTGCAAATTCCTGGTGTGGGTTGTTTTAGAGCATCTGTCTGACTGAACGTGTTTGGTGTAGTAGTTACTCTTCAGTGATAAACTTGATGAAATACTGATGCATTTTAGATTCTTTCAATAGAGTTATGTCCCCTTTTGCATCTTCCTGAGTGTTGCGTTTTCCTGCTAGATAACCTGTGTGCCAAAAAAGCAGTCATGTCTGGCCTCACCCTGCATTCCAACATTGCTCGCCTTGTCAATGGCCATGTGGTCCTAAATGACAAAGGAGTGGAAGATGGAGCTGTAGGGGAAATAGTCTTCAAGCATGCCCTGGCCATCCTCATGTGTGCCACCTACAGAAACCAGCTGCTGAATGTGTTTGTGCGTCCGTCTCTGGTGGCAGTTGCCTTGCAGATGACATGCAGCTTCAGAAAAGGTATGTTTTGGGTAGGTAGTTCTGACATTCTGTGGGCTGTGCTCCGTGTACTGTCAGCTGTCAGAGAAACACGAGGTTCCTGCAGCTCCTAGTGAAGCTACCTAGGACCCTGGATAAGGTCCCATGTCACCAGGTGGATATGTTGGGATGGGACAGAGGTATTTTGTTTGCCTTTGTTTGTTTACCCTCTGGTACTTTTGAAAGTACCCTGAGAGGGTAGGGTTAAGATCAGCAGGTCCCAGTTCTCACGTGTCTAATTTTGTTGGTGTTCAGCAGACTAGCTTTCTGGGTTACAAATTACACTTGCATAGTGCAGCTAGTTCTCAGTCTTCTTTTCCCACTACTGCTTCTGAAGTATTTCAGTGTTTTCCAATACTTGGCTCTTAAAGAAACTTTAAGAACACATACCTCTGTTCTGTGCAGCATCTGATTATGTGGTATTGAATGCATGCTTTGAGAAGCTACAACCCCCAGTTCTTTCCATTTGGTAATAATTGAGTCAAGTGCTTAGAGGACTTGCTGTTGTGTTGTAGTAGTTTCTGCTGTGTATGTATGTATA
Organism: Psilopsiagon aurifrons; assembly: GCA_025447955.1. Lineage (NCBI taxonomy): Eukaryota > Metazoa > Chordata > Aves > Psittaciformes > Psittacidae > Psilopsiagon > Psilopsiagon aurifrons. The sequence goes on from JAOEHY010015052.1 coordinate 9,668, forward strand.
CTTTTAATGTCAAGTCCATTTTATTTGAAATAGGTTCTAAAGGAGAAAGTGGCTTTTCACTTGTGTGTTTCAAATTATATTTTTAAACAATAATACTTTACAATATTTTTTTCAGAGGAAGTCTATAACTACTTCAGCTTCTTGAGAGAGGTTTTTTCTGATGAGTTCATCTTCTTTCCTGGCATTTCATTGAAGGTAAAAGCATTCGTTGTACAAAAACAGTGATAGTAATACAGCCAACTAAAATAGTACCTGATTTCAGGGCTCTGCCAAACAAGTGCTTTGTGATAAACACCTTAAGTGTTATCAGCTTGATCTGTAAGTGGGAGGGAGAGCTTAAAGGGGGATCATTTGGTTAGTTGTGAAACACTCACTGAATCCACAAGGTTGCATATGCAATCTTCCCATCCCTTCCATTAATACCCTAAAAATCCTGAAATTGCCCAATTTTGAGCTATTAAAATTGACTGTAGCAGAAGTTTGGGGTTTTTTCATAAAGCTGTCAGTCTTTCAGCACAAATTTAAAATATATGAAAAGCAGTCTTTAAGTGAATTTTAAATACTGTCCTCCTGCTCTGCAGTTATGAAAGAGACCTTAGGTTATGAAGAAAAAAAGTGTTAATGTAGGTTTAATTGAATTCTGTCATAGTGTGGATATGTTCTGGCAGTGTAGAAACAAAACAGGGAAAATGGGAATTCTCACTGACGGTACACCAGAATTTTTCCTAAAAGCTCTTGCAGACTGTGTAGCAGAGGGGCACTGCTGCTCTTTCAGAAAGTTAAACTGTAGGTATTGTACCAGTTGATGATCAACCATCGTGTGCCCTTGTTATCTTTGACAAGAGTATGCAGTTCTAAATGTAAGTACCTATTGTCCTCTGGTTGATTATACTCCTCCTAGTGCAGCTGTGATCAGTTGTTTTGTGTAGCTCCATGTGTGTGGTCTGATGGTAGGGCTACCAGAGGACTCTGCTAACACCCAGTGCCCCATCTGTTAAAGTGTGCCTCCGTACCCACTTCTTGACTACTCAGCATGGCAGTATCCACTCTGTGGCTAGTGTGCCTCTGATACATTGAGCTCTGAAGGTTTTGATGTTCATGGTGTTGAGCCCTTGTAGCTTTTTATTACTGGCATTTATCTTGTGTAGATGCATATAGTACTTTGCAAGCCCTATGAGGGAAGTGGTTATAGTAAATCCTGATTTAAATTTCTGCAGCCACAATCTTCTACAGAGTTGTGGTGGTGCAGCTTTTGAAGGTTTTTGAAGTGAGAGCTTTCCTAGTGACATAACTGTGTTCCTTATGAGAGTCTTATGGAAGCTTCAGTTGTATCTTACTTGCTTGAAAAGAGTTTCCCCTCTTTTCAGCCTGCACCTCATACAGCCATTACTCAGACAAAGCCAGTATTGTTCCTGCATACTGCCTTATTATAGGGCACAGTAGGTCTGCCTCCTCTCCTGACACAGCTGGATACAGGCAAGCTGTGAAAACTACAGGCAGCGCTTTGCTCTGCAGAACTTGCTGTGTTGGTTTGTACACATCATGCTGGGTTGGAGCTGGCTCTAGTCCAGACAGAGTTAACTGCAGGTGAGCACAAGTTTATCAGTAAAAAACCTGGTTCAATGTCATATCCAGTATCAACTGGTATGTCTATGTGTAGTTTTTATTTGGATTTAAAACTGATTAAATGTGACTTTTATCAATACAAAGGCCAAATATCTGATGCTAAGATTTGTGATCTTTCCTGCACTAAGAAAGAGATAAGTTAAATTTGCATAGGAATATTTGAGACTTGCAACTGTATTAAAATCTTGTAGATTTTTGGTTTATGTAGAAGAAAGTTGGGCCTTTTTTAAAGGGCTTATCGGCACCATTATGTTTAGTTTTCATTGTTAGCAATCGTTGCCTCTTGCGCTTTCTTTTAAGTACCAAAACCAAGCAGGGAACAGGAAGGTGGCTGGCTATTACTGACTTTACTGCAGTCAAATGAAAAAGTTGCTGTTATGTTAAGGGATCTCTGAGCAATCTACCCCTCTAGTCATCCATGTGCCTGTCATGTCTGCATCCAAACTCCTTGTGTTCTCCGCCATGTCTGTGTCCCATCCGCTTGTGTTCTCTGCATATGTGTCCTGTGCCTCCTCCCCCTCATGCCAGTACTGGCAGTAAAATGATTCTGTCATTGATGTTTCTGTAATTTTTAACTTGTGGCCATTGTGTTGCCTCTCTTGTAGAGGGCAGGTCAGTGAACTATGTTACCATCTATTGCAAACAGTGGACATGAGATAAAGGCAAACCTGACTTGAAAAAGAAATAAAAAACACCCACAGGAAAAGTATCCCCTAAGCCAGAGAACCTGACCCTATTCTGACAAAATCCTGTGGGAGCTTAGTGTGGCTGTTAAAATAGCAGCCACAGGCACTTTCTCTGCTCCTAGGCATGTTGAGCCTCAAGATAGAGCTGTGTTTAAAAAGACATTCCCACTGCCTTTTTGTAAGGGTATTTCTGGTATATAGGAAAATTTTGGTTCAGATCTCTTGAGAGCTGAGTTCAGAAGTGGAAGTGGTGTCCTGTTGTATGGTTTTTGCAGTTTGATTTCATGGGAAAAGGCAACTGCAGTTACTGTTGATATTAAAATTTCAGTTATGCTTCTCTTCCCCAGGATTTTGAGGAAGGATGCTTTCTACTTACAAAATGTGATGCCATTCAAACAAATCAACAGGAAATCTACCCTACCAACAAAGGAAGTGCTATAGTATCTTTCTTGTCAGCTATGTTCAGACCTTTTGTGGAAGGTTATCAGGTATGCTGTTCTTTGGAAATTTTCTTTTTTATTCCTGTGTTTTATAGGGAAAACAGGAGGGCTGTGATACTTCTGGAGTATGAATAGTGTCTCTTTTCATGGCTGGGGAGTGCAAGAGTTGAGAAATAGCAGTGATAAATATCTTAAACACCACCCTCTCCCCAGGATCATGATTTCAGCTTTTGGCTCAAACTTTACCAGTTACAGTAACTGCTTTGTTATGTGCTGGCCCGCTGTGGGTTTACAAGCTTCATGGGGAGTGTGCTGCTAATAGGTACATTGCGCTTTCTTAGGAGTGATTCGGAGAAAACTCCAGGAACAAAGTCACCAACGAAGTTTTAAGTTGACAAGCAGGTATTCCTTATTGCGGCGCCGGGAGACACGTTGGATAGCTCCACCTAACGTGTGTCCCCGTATTGCCACACAGGCCATTCTTGCATAGTCATTTGGGCATACATACATATTCATGAGGCTACACATGAATTACATCATTTTCCAGAAAGTTTCCCGCATACATACAAAAATATGATGGTTGTCTTTGAGGGTCGTTTACTTCTTCCAACAATCTTCATAACTGCTAGTGGACTTTGAAGCACCAGCTTAATTAACATTACAGACAGCAATCATCCTGTCCTTCTACTTATCAGGTAGTTTAGCTGCTCCCATCCTGGACATCTATTAGTCCCAGATACTCCCCATCCCCAGGTCCTGCTTTCCTATTGTTTTTCTTACACTTTTTGTACTAAGGTCATAAGGACCCAAAACTGTCAACTACCTTCAAGCACTTCAGTTATTTTCCATTACAAAGCCAACCAACTTAATGTTACTTAAAACTGATTGCATTTTGTGCTTTTGTGCCTCCTTGTCTCAGGAAGAGTTCTTGCTTAATTCCTTTTGTGTGGGCTGTCCTATTGGGTGAGGAAATGAGTTTGCATCTCATTATCTGATAGCTTTTTTGGGACTCCTTAATTGCATCCATATCTTTTAATTGTTTTGGTTTTCCAAGGTTTTAATAAGACTAAACACTTACATTCCTGTAATAAGCAATACATACGAACACAGGAGGCTAAAAACTTAGGGTAGGTCAGTGTGAGATTGATGGGACTATAGACTGAACCTGATGGAAACTGTTAATGATCTGGTATAAGACTTGAGCTGAACTGTACTGATTTGCCCAGTTTTTCCCATCTGTAAAACAGGTATTACTTTAAAAACATACACAGTTTTGATTGTGAGAACAGGGATGGTAAATAAATGTCTAAGGTAAGAACCTTATTTTAATGTTAGGATTCTCATGCTCTGTGTAATGATACCTTTTGAGTTCCTCTCCTACACTTTTCAAAGTGTAACTATTACTTACCTATGAAGATACATCTGTGTGTAATTCACAACAAGCTGATAATCAAAAGGAAAGAAGTGCTAATTTTTTTTTTTATAAAATGTTAGTTAATTTTCAGATACCTCTCAAAGGAAGCAAAAGAAGCCTTTACCGAGAAGCAGTTTATACCTGGAGTCCGCAACTTTGTTTTTCAACTTCTTGAAAAGGGTGTGTACAGCTGTTCTGCAATAGGATTTTACAAGTGTAGCCTGTTAATGTTCAGTGATAAGACTTTTAATTATGTTTCTGCTTTCTCTGTAGGGAATACACAGTGTTATGAAGCATTGTCTTCTGACATGCAGAAAAATGCCTTAGCAGCTCTTGTGCAACTAGGTGCAGTGAAGAAGAAGAAAATGTAAGTAACATTGGTTTTTTGATGTATAAAAGTCAGGGGGTGGTCTTACTGACAGTTCTTGATGACTGAGCTACTAGTGTGAAGTGCCTGCCTGAGCGTCAGTCAGCTGAAGGTTTATTGGATTGACATGAGTCATGATGAAGACCCAGGTAATTTCTTTCTGTAAATGCTGTAGAAGCAGAATGGCATCCCCTCATTGTGAAAAGACTCGTGTGGGACCCATCTAGCTCACTAGTAGGTTTCTTCTGACTTCCTTTATCTTTTGGTTTTCAAAGTTTTTCCCAAGGCTTTGATAAGCAGGGAACAGTCCTGCTTATTTTAAATAGAAGAGTTACTCTGTGTTACAATAAGCCTCATCAGACAATATAAGCAATAATCAGGAATATTACTAATTTTGGGGGGTACAGCACTGACATCTCAGAGCAATTTGAAAGCTTAGTCATGAAAATCTTTTAACACAGTTCATAGTTTACAGGCCTAAGATTAAAAACCAACTGTTACACAAAAGTATGGTGACACAATTTCCTGTTATCAAATGAATGTGTGTCATAGAGCTTCTTACTGTGTTTGAAAGTATGACCATGAAAGCTCCTGATACAAGTCCACACGTTGTCTTCGGTGTTTCACAGAATGTAGTTGACAGCTGATGACTCAAAGTTGTTTGCTTGTGCCTCTGTTAAGGAAATGAATTGGTTAAGGTTTGTAATGCTCTTGAAAAGTACGTAAAGTGCTGTTGTTATGTCCCCAGCCGCCTGACTGTGCTTAAATACATGTCTGTAGCTAAATTCCCCTTTCAAGTAAGAGGAATAAATCAAGTGCAACAGAATTTGTCAGCAGCTGAAGATTTGGTTCAGTTTCACAGAGATAGTCTTGAAAATTGTATGATTGAAAACAAACAAAAGGTTCTCTTCCTGCACTTGTCCCTAATACAAATCAAGAGGTGAGAGAGACATGAGCGCTGTGAGCAAGAGGGAGGATAAAAAGACCTGTAACTGCCCTTAAGTACAGTCTGCTTAGGAGTCTGCCTCATTAAAATTAATATGTATGCTGGTGGGATGAAAAATTGTGATGGAATTATGAAAATGTTTAATTCAGTTTATTTGCATAGAAGTGACAGGAATAAGAAATACCAATTGAGGAAACTTTTTTTCTTCTTTCAACTGCAGGTCCAATGTATTCACTTACAATGTAAATCAAGAAGCTGTTAATAAAATCCTGGATATGTTTGGTAAGTGTTCTCTGTTCAATTTGAAGAGAGCTTCTGAAGTTATAAATTAGTTTGGACAATACACATAGATTAGAGGTAGTGGTTTGTCCCTACTAGTTCCTTAGATTTATCCTGTATAAAAATCCTAATGATTTTGTTATTGTTTTACAATATTTTTTTCTGGTGTCATTTACTGCAGCTTTGAATCTCCCTTATTTGAAACACTGTGCAACCCAGTGATCAAGCAGAATAAGGTGAAAAGTAGTTTAATGGGGTGGTATTTACACTGTTTTGCTGATGAGTATTAACTCTTTTCATTAGATGCCAGGATACCTGTACAGAAACCTGTGGCTGCACGACTCTGAGCGGTTCCTGATGCTGTGAGTCAATGGGAGCGCCTCCTGAGGACGCAGGGCCCAGGGATAGGAGCAAGGAAATAAGGTTCCCTACTGCCCGGTGGCCTGCGAGTGTCAGGGGTCTGGAGGTGTTCTTCAGCACCTTTGTCACTTAGAAACTGTTGCCATGAGGCTTAGATTGTATTTGTATCCTCACTGTGTTTTGGTTTTTAAAACAGATTAAACATTGCTGGTTTGTTTTTTTTGTTGGCATTTTTCTTTCCTTTTGATAAATATTTATCAAGAGATGTGCACAGTAATGGCTATTTCAATACAGTTTTCTAGGCTTGTAACAAAAAGTGTGATTGTTTTCAAGTATTTAATGGACATGAAAATGTAATGGGGAATTAAAAGACTTGCTATTAAAATTAATAATTAGAAAAATTCATTACTGGCTGGCTAAATGTAATGTGAGGCCCTTATGAACAGCACAAATCAAACCTTTGGCGGTAACCAGAAAGGCTAGTTGGGTTTTGCAGTTTGGGATGGATTTGGTTGGGGTTCTGTTGTTTTATTTCCAGGCAGTTGGGCATTGTTTTAATTACTTCGTGACCGTTCCATGTAAAACCTGACTGAAGCCGTGCCCCTAACGGCACTGTCACCTCTGCTCCCGCCTCGCCCCCTGACCCCTCGGGGCCGCGGCGGGAAGCGCGCTCAGGGCCGTTGTCCCGCCCGGCGCGGCCGTTTGGGGCGCTATGAGGCGGGCGGTACGAGGCGGCCGCTGTGGGGAACCGCTTCCGGAGCGGAGCGGAGATAGCCAAGCCGGCCCGCGGCCCTTCCGGCGGCAGCATGGCGGCGGGCGTGGAGCTGGGCTTCGCGGCGGCCGTGGGGCCGGACGAGGCGTGGCGGCTGCGCAGCGCCTACTTCCCCAGCAAGGTCGGGGGGCGGCCGGCGTGGCTGGGAGAGGCAGGGCTGCCGGGCCCCGCCGCCCTGCGCTGCGGCCGCTGCCAGCAGCCGTGCGCCTTCCTCCTCCAGCTGTACGCGCCGCTGCGAGACCGCCCTGACGCCTTCCACCGCACTCTCTTCGTCTTCGCCTGCCGCGGCGCCGCTTGCTACCGTCTCCCGGGCCCGCAGGGGCCCCTCTGCGGTGAGGCGGGGGACTGTGGGTGAGGACGGGGCGAAGCCCCTCGGCCGCCGCTAACCGCCGCCTGTCGCCCGCAGTGTTCCGGAACCAGCTGCCGCGGCGGAACAGCATCTACCCCGAGGAGCCGCCCCCCGAGGAGCCGTCCCCGGAGCTGACCGCCGCCGGACCTCCCCGCAGGCTCCGCTGCGGCGCCGCTCTCTGCCGCGGCTGCGGCTGCCTGGGGCCGCGCGCCTGCGGGCGCTGCCGCCGCG
>JAOEHY010015053.1:0-24119 GCA_025447955.1 Psilopsiagon aurifrons
GGCTGCTATGAGGTCTCCACGCAGCCTTCTCTTCTCCAGGCTGAACAGCCCCAACTTTCTCATCCTGTCTTCATACCTATTCTGAATGCATGCATCCTTCCAGATTCAAGGGGACAGAATCACATAGATGAACCAGAGATAAACATGAGAATTTGCACATTCATAAACACTCAGAAGGAAAGCTGATGCATTTTGAGCAAGCCTGAAGAGAGTGAGGCTTACACAACTGTTTACTTCCAAGGACCAGGGTGTTGCTCGAACTAAAAATGAGATCACATTCCCATCTGTCCCAGTACCTGATACATTCTGACTGCTCTGTTCCTTAAAGAGGAAAAGGGATCTTCAATATTGTCTTTGCAGACTGAAGTATGGAGAAAATCACTAAAGGAAAACAGATATGTTTGGCAAGTTTAGATCCTTCAGCTTGAACTGCTGAGGGGTGGTAAGGCTATAAGGAATTAGCTTCTGCCTTCCTCTGCTGGTTTAAGAACGATGATGCACACTTTGCAAGTAGATCCAGCCTTAAGAGGAAGATTGGAGAGGCCCAGCTTCACTTGTATTAACAACGCATTTCTATAAATATTCCTGAACAGAGAAGTGGGAGCAGTCAGTGGCCGCAGTCCAGAGGCAGGCTAGACATGGACAACAGGAAAGATGCTGTCCTGACAGCAGCGGTAGCTGGGCCAGGAGTACAGGGCTCGGCCTGGCTCCAGGTCGGCTGGGCAGGCAAGTAGGGATCGGCCCCTATAAATATTTGCTTCTGGAATTCCAGAAAGACTCTTCCCTGGGCACGCATGCTGCTCTGCACGTGTGCACAGACACCTCTTTCCTGAGGGTATACGCATGTCACCTTTCTCCCCAAACTCTGGCTACTGCATTCCACTCTTGTCAGCAGCAGACCCTTCTCCTTCAGATTCCCATCATATTTTTAGTCCAGCACATGTTTTTGTCAACCCATCCAGTTTACCTTTTGAGCATAAGAATTTCTTTCGGTTTTTTTAATCTCAACAAATGAGCAGAATATACTAAATAAAGTAAAATAATTCTGGAAGTCAGCTGGAGTATTGACTGCATTGTGACTGTGATAACTATGGATATTGTTAAAATATAAAACCTGTGCCTGCTGGTGATCTTCCTTAAGTTTCCAGACATATTGAAACCAAGAGATAGAGCTACATAATAAATTTTACCCAGAAGCATGGCTGGGAGGTTAGGTCTTTGCTTATTTCCGCAAGGATTTTGCTGTAGTACCTTTATACAGCTAATTGGATTGTAGATGTAAGGGTGCATAGGCCATTTCGCAGCTAAAGAAAGGAATTTGTTTTGGGGATATTTTACAGTAGATTTTCAAAAAGAGCAGCACAACATTTTGACATTTTCTTTGAAATCATTTTCTTTGCCAGTCCATAAATCTCATTAAATATATTTTTCTCTTCATGTCATTCACAGTCCTCCAGTTTAACTGTTTGGTTTAACACCTTTCCTCATAAATCCGTCTAATGCATTTATGTTGACTGATATCAGGGTTTCACCAGATGAGGTCTGCACGTGTACTTGGCATCTTCTTCCAGATCAGAGTGTGATCATGAGTTTAACAGAGAAATGGAGGAAGCTTTTCCATATATGCAATCTGAAGGTAATTGCAGGTATGTGACTTGGGAAGATGCCTTCCTAAAAACAACTACACCTGAAAGGGGATAGGGAATATGTCTGGCCTGAAAGGGAAAATATCACTACATAAGCAGTTATCATTTGGTCAGTAACAGTTCTCCAGCACAGAGCTGTGTCTGTGAATGCAGGAGGAGCTTGCCTGAGAGGTAGTGTAGGGCTCTCAACACAAGTATCAGATAATGTCAGGCTGCTGGGGCAGCTTGGCAGCTTTTCTTTGAATGCATGGGTGTTTCCCAGCGCAGAACTGAGACGCTGCCATCATGGGCCTGCTGCCACCAGCTTTCAGGATCCCAGCACACTAGATTTTGTGGGTGTCTTTTCAACATCTTTTGGGTATTGAGGAGTCAAGATCAAAACTGAGGGCATCGGTGTACAAGGAGCATCATTTACATAATGCAAGAATAGAAACTGAAGTGCAGCTGTGCTCTGAAGCCTCCTTTTAATATGTTTTAAAAAACATTTTATACTCCCATATTGTATGGCAAACTCTTATTTTATGACCATAGTGAAAGGCATGCATCTCAAATTTCTCTCTCTGATTGCATGTTTGCTTTTAAATGTCTTCCCCATTAAATCTCTCAGTCTACACTTTTCTGAAATTAAAGTCCTTTTATTTCCTATCCATGTTTCTAACCTTCCTATACCTAATTGTTTTTCTGTTCATGGTCCAGCAACAATTTTCTGACATTTCACTAAATTCTTTACATAATCTTACTCTATATATGTTGTAACATCAGACAAGCAGACTCCCTTAGCCTTCTTCCTTTGCTTTGCTACAGTTTATCTTTACTTCTCCTTTGCCCTTTGTTGGGTCATTCTGACATTTTCCAGGCCGTATAGTTGAACTGGTTGCACCAACTGTTTTAAATATTTTGAGCTGTAACATGTCTATATGTGTGACAGAACCCACACTAATTCTCAAAGAATTAAACCCTGATCAGCAATATATATATTGCTCTTTTTATTTTTAAATTTTAAAAACTTGGTTTAGCTGCTAAAAAGAATACTGGTTGGTGTGGTTTTATTGACATTTTAACCTGGATCAGGTGTATGCCTTTAAAAAGGATCTCCCTACATTATCCTTTGGTTCATGGCTTCGAGCAGCCTTGGAGCATGTGAACTGGATGGCTTTCAGTTGAAACTAAGCCAGAAGATACAGCCTGGTAGTGCATCAGTGATCTCCAAACCAGGGTGAGAATTCATTCTGTTCATGAGACCCAGGCTGGACTAATTCAAAGTTCAATCTTGAGATGCGTCAAACTTTGTTAACATTTATTTTGCTGCATAAATCCACTCTTTCTGGGCTGTACTGTTGGTAACATAGATGGAACCACCAGTCGTTAAAAATCTGCTGCAGCTGCTTTCTCCCTTGATGCCTTCTGTTTTCCTTTGTCAGCGCTACTCAGCTGAAATATGGAGGTATACACATTCAGTTCCAGATTTAGGAATTGCTTACTGTATTCTCATTTAAAAATGAATTAGTGCTCTTCTAAACTGATAACTAAAAGAAGCAAAGGCACAGATCATCTGAACAGGGTGTATGTGCTTCAAAATAGATAGATTATGCTTTGGTCATCATGTCAGCATTTGCCTACTAAGTATCATTGCTTTTTCTACAAATAAGTTTTGCCAGATTAGTTTAAAAAAACTCAACCCAAACCCAACACACATTTCAAGATTGTGCAGTCATATTGAATATCTCTACGAGAGCTGACTGCTGCTTTCTCCATCCGGCCTCAAAAAGTAGGAGGGCTGTAATGAAGAAAGTAACTGCAAACTGTAGAGATCCTTTGCTGCTCATGGTTTTGTTCAAAGTTGTACACAGGACATTAGTGCTTGCAGATGCTCTATAAAGATAAAAGACAAAGGCCTAGATGGGAAGAAATTATGATCAGCATTAAATAGATGGTGAGCCAATGCTTCACTCAGTTACACTATTGCAAAGCCTGTAAATTTCTTTTCATTGTTGGAATGAGATCATGGTTTGTCTTAAAGGAAATGAGAACTCATGAAAATTAAGGGAACTGAGAAAGCACTGCGGAAAAAAAATTCAGCAGATAAGAAAGTGTGAAATAAATTATCTAGAATAATAAAAAAGAAAAGCTGTTTTGTTCTTAGGAAGGAATTCAAAGGGAGTAGAAAACCACAGGCTGAAACTTGTGATTCTGTAATTTGATCTGTGTGCCAACCTTGTAAGGTTAATCGATCAATTTTAATGATAAAATAGTACTTCTCAAGAAAATAATATCTGACTTTAACAACTGTATTTGCTGTGAAAATGAATGACTCCACCTTGAGTTAACTTAAAGACAACTTTATTCAACTGTTCTTGCTTTCCCTGATAACAAAGGAGATTAGGTTTTTAGGCTGGGATCTCACCTCTTCACACATTACCATGCATAATAGTAGAAGGGGAAATTGAGTCTCAGCTACCCCTTTATTCCTCCCTCTCTCCCTCAGGGAAGCCACAGGACATAGTAATCAATTAAAAATGTCAAAATAAGCAAGGTCAAATGGCTTCATTTACTGCAACTATTAATCTCAGTTACATGCATAAACGTTTTACATATGGGACCTTATCTTTTCCTTCAGCAAAGATGTGAGGCCTAGTTCACTCTCCTTTTTTTGTTTTTGTCTCCCCTTTCCCTCTCATTTTTGTATTTTCATCCCTTTGTTACTGCATTGGCATGAAGTACTACATACAAGGAACTAGGAATCAGGCCCTATTCTGTGCCACAGATAGGATGATATGCAAGAAAAATACAGCAATGAAATAAAATGCCTGAACTGCAGAGGCTTAAAATTACTTTATCTCTTTTCTATTTCTTACCTTTTCCATGTCAAAACATAAAAGATTATCTGAAATATCAGTTAAGCAAGGAAATATTATCCTAATAAATGAGCATGCAAGTATGCGCCTGGTAAGTTATTTGATTAAACAGGAAGCTAGAATCCTATAGATATCCACAAATAAAGCCCCAAATCTAAATGACTGTATCGTTAGCTCATTTGTAAACTGTTCCAGATGTAAGATTTTGGCAGCTTTCCAGTAGGCTGGCTGCAGTCTGAGCTTTCCTGCATCCGCAGTGAGAACTGCAATGCCTGACTCTTCAAGGGAAAGCTCCACAGGGCTCATGACAAATTATATAAAGTAACAACCTGCCTGCCTGCAGAAGAGAAATTCAGACAGATCCCCAGGCAAAGAATGCCCTTTTTCCGGGGGCTAAGCTACAGCCGTTTGACTCTGGATGTGTGATCGATCTGCATTATGCACCACCCAGTGAAAGCCCCTCTGAGAAGATCATTTAGTGATCATATCAGGGACTCCACTGCTAGAGCCTTGGATGTTATCTGGAAAAACACGAGAGACAGAAGACTGGCAGGTGAGAAAGGATAATACATAAGTATATTTTAAGATTTGGAAGGGACCGTAATTAACAATGCTAATAAGTGGTATAATTTGCATAGCATACTGATATTGCCTCTAGTATTTCTCCAGCCTTTTGTTTCTGTGTCATGTTACTTCAGTGCTATGCCTGTGCTGGGGCTGTGTGTGCTCCTTTAACGAGATGACATAAGCATCAGTTAGAATAAAAGGAGCAGAGAATTTTGGTGTGATATTATGGTGCAAACTCCTCAGACTGAAGTGTGTTGAAGCATTTTATTTTGCTGTTAGGTCAGACCCTGTGCTTTACTGCCTTGATGTGCTTCAGTGAGTTGTGTTATGGAGTGTTTTGCAGCCAAGGAGTGTGTCAGTTGGAATATCTGGGCTGTGCACTGAGCAATTACTGGTATTTCCTCTGGCAAGGATTTCAGCGCTGTGAGTTCCAAGTGAGTGTCAGGTATGCCAGAGCTATGCTTCTGAGATATAAATTACCAGACAACTATATGGTTGAAGTTCATATTTTTATTTTGACTTGCAAATACTCAAAAACTCGATGCAAACCATAATAGAAGGCTGAAGAATGTAATTTAGCTTGCTTTGTTTTCCTCATCTGTTATTGTCTGTTAGACTGAATGCTTCTTGTTCACCCTTCTGGGGTTGTTACTTTTATTATTGCAGCATTTAGAGGTTTCAGAAAAGGTAGCAGAAATGCACAGTGGGTGCGACTTGTCAGAGGGATCACTTTGGTTTGTTTGTATACAGTGGGGGTGGCTTATCCAAGGGGAGGAGAAATGTGAATAATGATAAGATCAGGGATGAGATAGATGACCATGAGGCAGACCGTATGACTCACTAATGTAAACTGAACTTTCACATCATTCTCCTGCATTTATGTTTTGGAGAAATAAGAGCATCTAAGTGCACAACAGACATTTGTGATGGTACATCAATTCCAAAACTGATTACATCAGGTAATCAAGCAGTGAGTGATCACAACCTATAAAGACACACAGGGGTAACATCTTTTAAATTAGAGCAGCTCACAAAAACCTTGTTCTGACCCCTGTGTTAGTGGATGGATCAATTCTATGCCTGTTTGCATGGATGTCAAAGGACAGCGAGTTCCCTGGGCAGAGAACCTCAGCTTTACCACTGTTTCACAGTAAAGCTTCATGGTCACATTTACTTTAATGCTCAACACTAAGTCACAAACATGGCAGTGTTACAAAAGCGCTGGACATTAACCTCTCTTCCATGAAAACTGAACCAGGCAGACAGACCATTTAATCTCTCAAAGGTATGTTAGAAAACTGGACTACTTTGGTCACTTAAAGACTGCAGGGCATGGAGCAGCCGTCATAATGCAGGTCCTGATCTTCAGGACATTGCTGAAACTCTGCTGGAAGGGGCATTGACAAGGAAGAAATTCTGAGTAAAAAGGCATTGACGTTATACAAATCTATAAAAGGGAAGCTGGTGGGACCAAGTCAGCCTTTGTTTAATCTGCATGTTGCCTGGTCAGCTAAATACTTGTTTGCCCTGGCATTCATTACCATTCTACCTGCTAGAGATGTTTATGTAAGTGCTTTGAAGTGAGCTTTTTAATTTATAGTTAAGTTCAGAATGGCATTTGCATCAGCAGACTCCAAGTACCTCTGGCCTGTGTCCATGTAAGACAACTACTACCAACTGTCCTATGAAGTTGCTTTCCTCTCATCAGTTCACATAGGAAAGCATATAATGACATGTAATTTATACCTTCTGTATATGACCTACATGTGAAAATATGCAGGTTTTATCAGGATTCAAAAAGGCTTTGATAATCATATATATTTAACTTTGCATAGGATTGTCAAATATTTGGGGGATAGACAACAGCTAATTATATTTCTTGAGATTCTGCCACATTCCTAGAAATGAGGAGTGAACGTGAACCCTCTAGCCTCTTTAGCTGCACTGATACGGGGCAGCATGTTTTTATTCTACTTGGCAGATGATTATAAGCCGTCACAGTTTTTATCAATACAAGGCTTAGATGTTCAAGGACCCTTAAAAGCAGTGACAGTTCCATTTTCCAGGCTGTGCTGGTGATGTGGGCTTGTCAGTCCACTAGTATATTTGGGCTGCTGTCAGTCAGAAAGTTAGAAAAGCATAGGCTAAACCCCCAACAAGCAGTGCAGTATGTAATCAGAGTAGATATCAGGCTGTATTCCTGAAAATACTTCATGAATAGCAGAGATTCGGGAAGAGAAACAAAACAGCAACAAGTTGTGTTCCTGTTCTGTTTGTTCTCCAGAATATCAGCAGTTTAAACTGCTGACTACCTAAAAATGGTAAAGAAAGGTCGCAACACTGGAACAAGAAATCCACTTAGATCAACACTTTGTGTTATCAGGGCACACCTTTTAAAAAAGCACATGATATTTGCAAAAGAAAGAAGAAAATGTGAAATATGCATTCTTCATGGCGCATTCAAGAAAAAGTAATATTTTGCCTGTAAAAAAAACTCCAACCCACACACAGAAATAGCAGATAATGCAATATAATCTGATATAATCATTGAAAGGGCAGTACTATCTAATTCTTAAGTAGGAAAAATATTGTGGAAAATATCTTTGTCATTAGATCACGTAGCCTTCACGACAAGAAAGAAAGGTAGAATTAGTCTTGGACAAAAAGAATCAAGAGTATTTACATGGAACTAAAATATTGTAGCTAAAGATGCTTTGATTTTGAGTGGGCACTATAAAGGGAAACCAATGAATATAGACTGTCCTATCAGATGACCTCTGCATGCTGTCCTACCCTGGCCGTGATGGAGTGTCGCAGAGCATCATCCTCACATTACTTCTAAACCCTAACACCAGGACTGAGATACTGCATGTGCTGCCTCATCACATGGCAAAGCACCCTGTGGTTCAGCCAGCTGAGGACAAGCACACATGTACAAATCTGGTATATTATTATACCATATTATGGGATATTATTACGATTATATAAAAATGGCATATTGAATAAATATGATATATGTTTATAACATAAGTGTTCTGAAGAACAGAGAGATGCAGCTCAATGTAGTCACATTATCTGTGGTCACATCACTTTTTATGGCAGCACAGCTCATGGTTTTTTGCTTGGTGTTTTTTCTCCTCTTTTTTAGTTTATGCAGGCAAAGAAAATCTTGCCACATGTTTATAGTCATATCTGGTCATATTAAATGTGGAAAATGAATCACTAAATAAATCACTAAACACAATGAAAACATTTTCAATTGCTGGGACATCAAAAATGCCCAGTAGAGATGGGATAAAATTTGGGGCAATGGAATGAACAGCAAAGAGTAAGAGGACAGAATTACACTCAAGTTGCCAGATTCCCTAAACGTGCAATATGAAAACTGTTAACTTTTCCTGTTACTACATTAATGAGAAATAGAAACATTTCCTTGGGAATTCACAGTTTATTCCCTTTTAAAGATGCCAGGTCCCATCCTCAGCTGGGAAGGGAAGTGCATTCTGGCTTTTTCAGTGCACAGACCTCCCAACAGAGACCAGGATTTTATGCTCAAGAAGGGCAGCAATGTTGAGTGAACTTCCCCAGAGCATGGAAGCATCATTCTCAGCTCTGAAATGTACATACCCTCAAACCCAGCAACCTTTTAGAAAATGTGGTCAGACGCTGAGTTCAACTGACAACTCATATGCCTCTCTTTTAATGTTTTCAATTTTTTTTAGTGATGAAAAAGGTAAGTTTTCTTCTGAAATATCTGGTATTATAGGGGGAAAAAAAAAGAATGTGTCAATGGACTAGGCTTGGTGAATTACCGCTAGTTTTGCTGCCATGGCTTAGTCATTGAAAGTCTAGGCAAAAACATTGCTTATTTGGTATTTTGAAAATTGACCTTCAACTTTTCTATTTGCAGTTATTTACTTGCTTATCACTTTCAATTATGTCAATGTTTTTAAATTAAATTTCATTAAACTTCATAATATTTCATTTACCCCAGGATTAAATTAATTTGGTACCTTTGGCCCACTAAAAATAAAGTGGGCTTTTGCCATCCCTGGTTTTCTTGGGTTTGTTTCCTGTTAATTGCCGCAGAAATGGAAAATGATTCATTTGCAAAGATCTGTAACAGTCGTCTGATTAGGCCTACTTTGCTACTGTTTGAATCATCTGGAATTATTATATATGTCCTCGTAAGTTACTCTAAAGATGTAGCCACAGAGACAAATATGAAACTGCAGAAAAAGTAATTCCATCAAACAATTCTTTTCTGTTTAGATTCCTTTTAGAAGACCATCAGTCAGCTTTTATCTAGTTTTCATGTTATTAATAAAGGCTGGCTTAATTTTGGATCGACTTATGAAGAATTTCTGTGCAGGCCCCTTTCAGTAGACCTTTTATTTTTGAATTTATGATAATTAGCTAGAATTATATTATTATGTAAGTCTTTCATAATACCGCCATATCAATATTTGCATAACTTGTGTATGATCACCAGGATACCTGTGACATACTATCAGCTCTTGCTGATAGTTAATTTGCTCCCCATTATCAACATCCCTGTATTTCTACTGAGTTTCTAATTCCTCTTTTCTCTTATACTTTCCCCTTAACTCTGATGCCTTAAAATGTGCCTTTTTATGGATTGCAAAATCTGCGAGTATAGGACTTATTTATTCTTTAAAAAGTCCCAGCCATTGCTGATACTTCTAGACATAAATATAGCTAACTATAAGAAGTAAAGGAAGCAAAGAAAGGAGTTTTGATCCTTAGGAAATTTTTAAAGACCCAGGTTAAGGCAAAGTGGTTTGAATTACATTTTACCTGGCCCTAAAATTTATACTCATGCTGAACAGAAATTACTGCATTAAGTGTTTGTTTTGTGATTGGAGAAAGATTTACAGTGTGTGTAGGTGAAATAAGGTTGTAGAAAATGGACATGTTGCAAAACCTGAGACAACTTGATATATAGCTTCAAATATAACACTTTTTTGGCTAGATCAGCATTTTTAGGAAATTACTTACGACCAGTCTGGAGACAACCTCCTATACTTCGGGTGCTTTACTCAGGCTACTTTGCAAATGTTTAAAATAGCCACTGGCCACAAGGTAGAGAATGACCAAGTACTGATATGTACTTATAGATGGACTTTAATTTATGGAAAACAAATAGGATAACAGTAAACAATTATCTAATAACAAAAAAAACTATTTGCATAATAAAGCATGTAAAGCGTATTCGGTGCAAAACATTTTAATTGTTTTGGTTGAATGGTTAGATATTTTTATAATGGTAAAGTTTAATCCCTTTGAGAGTATTGAAGAGTTTTGCTGTTATCCATGTAATTACTGAACAAGCTTGTAGTGTAAGTAATTATTTCGAGAAAATACCAGTTTCATTAGTGTGATTTATAATTTTTCACATCTTTCAAATTCAGACATCAAATGTAATCAGAAATAATACATTTCATACACTGCATATACGTGTCTATTTTTAAAAACTATTGCTACCCTAAATTTCCAATAAGTATATAGATTAAAAAACACCTTTTTTTACCTCTGCTGTTTTTATCGTGGAATGACTGGAATTCAAGACAAAGTCCTTCAGTCAAAGCCCTCATTCAAAGGGCAGTTGGAATTAAATGCCTCATTAGGTTCTTATTCCATGTTCTATTTTTTGGTTTCTCACTCTCCATATGAAAATGTAGAGAAGTGCCAGAAAGATCATTGCTGCCTTTAGCATGATTCTCTTGGTGTTTTTTTTCGGTTGCTGGAATGTCTTGTTTCCAACACTCTCATGACTCTAAATCTGATACTAATAGAGATTGGAGCACTCATAGCGAAAAGAAAGTGTGCATACTCTATCATCTTGTATTTGCAATGGGTATTTTCACGTATGAGAATAAATTGCACCATTGGGGGACTGAACACTTGGAAAGTTTTATGTATGAGTTTCACATTTTCCTCCATTAGTGAAAATTAAAACATTTATTTCATGGAGCTCCACCATCATTTCTGCAGTCAGGCTACAACAATGACACTGTTTTGTCCAAGTTTACAATAAGAAATACACAGTACTCTAAGCATATTATTAAAGTGGTTGCTACAAAATCCTCACGTATTCAAGTTACAACAGCTGGAGAGGATTATGGAAATGCACACTTTTTTAAGCATTCTGTTTTTCCAGTCATTGTAGCCAATTCTAGGACTGCGGCAATCAGACAGCAGTCCATGTCCTGTCTTGTGCCTGGGATTTTAAGGATGTGCATAGGAGGAATTCAGTCCCAGGACACCCCAGCAATTAGGAATTTTTAGAAATAACTTTACGCTTTCTTAGGGACTCTGAACTGATTCTTCATAAGCATGTGCCAAGGAGGGAGGGAGCATACCCAGAGCAGCCCACAAAACATGCCTGAGAGGAACTGAGCAGTCATGTGGCTCTGTAGATGGAGAATGCGCACCCGAACATGAGAAACATCACCCTTCTGTCAGGCAGCTTGGACGTGAGGGGAAGTTAAAAACCAATACACCTGGCAACCACCTGCTAGGAAACCAGCCTCATCATTTATATTTTTCAGCATGCAAGGCTTGTATGTGGTACATGTTCTCAGATGGGGATTAAAAATGAGTGAGAAAAATAAAAATTATGGTCTGATTTCCCCAGGCCCAGCTTTGTAATTCATCATCATGGATACTGTTAAACTCCAGTCTTAAATGCTGGTTACCACAAGATAAGCAGCATTCTGTCTCTGCTAAAAGTGTCTCCTTATGACAGACAGCCAGGAGGCCTCATCTTCTGCTCTTTGAGCATTCATATGCACTTACCAAAAGCGGGGGCTCCAGAAACCCAGACCCAGCTCCCCAGACTGTATATTCTTTCAGCACAGAGCAAGCATTTTGCGCTTTTGAAAGACCATTATATATTTGAAACATTCCTAAAAACTGCTGAAAGTGCTGAACTGCTTTGTGTCTCATTGTTTGGAAGGAGCCTTGCTCACAAAATATTTCAACTGCTACAGTTGTGCTAACATCTGGACATCTTCCTTACGTCAGAGGTGGATGATGAGATCCAGATGCTATGACTTACTGATGTTTTCATTAACTTCTTAGCAGTTTTGTCTTTGCTTTGTTTACCAACTGTAACTTCTTAACTCCAACTCACATATGTGTGTTACTGGGGAGAGTGGGGAGAAGAGCTAAAAAGAAAGGGGCAGCCAGAGAAATTAAATTAGTGTTTGGACTAGATTCAGAAAAACTGATTTCTCTTATTACAATGTGCTGTTCCAGGATATGCAGCCTGTGGGAAGGTTAGCCCCAGATGATAAGGAAACATTTTGCTGAGCTGCTATTTTCAGTAAAAACGAGCTATACGATTTGCTAATTATGTTCTAATTTAAGAGTAAACAAGCTATGAAGACAACAGGAAATAAGGATGTAAGATAATATTGATGGCAACCTCCTTAACTTTTCATTTACAATCATGCCTAAACGTAACTGTCATATAGAGAATATTTATTATACTGAGGGAATGCCACTCTTGCAGCAGACACAGTAGGGAACCCAGTTACATTGTAGGCTACACATTGGGAACTAGCTGAATACTTCTTTTGACGAAGATGTCGGCAATAAATAGTGTATGGAAAAAAATAAAAAAAGAATCCAAGCAGCTGCATAGTATCTCTATGGCAATAAATGTTTTATATGTTTGGTAATTTTATATGACAGAATTCCACTTACAAGAATTTAAACCATTTCCAAAGGCTAGTTCCACCAGATTTTTTCCCACTGAAAATAGAATTAGCGCAGGCATAACTGCTTTCCTTGCAATGCACAACCCATGAAGAGATTGAAGTAGATTTTCAAAAACTGACTGAACTTGTATTTTGCATTTTATATAGCTCTGCATTTAAATTTGGGGAGAGAGGTGAAAAAGAAAGAACTATCAGAGCACACTGGTTGATTGATACTATTATTCACTAAATGTTGCAGCATCGTTAGCACTGTGTAAGAAACTGAGATCAAGAAAATCCTGTTTTGAAGAGATCATAATCTGTAAAGCAGCCACTGTCAGTTCTCACTGGAAAGAGATTAATTCAGAAGCCATATGGATATATTTTTACATACTCAAAAAAAATGTAGTGGTCACTCAGACCAGTCCAGGAAGAGGACTTATCAGTCAACTGAACTTCCTCCTGCAGTGCTATGTTTACCAACTTGCAGGGGCCCAAGGAGGACTGGGGCTCTGTGGAGGAATATGGGAGGGAAAAAAATTAACCAAATTCTCACTGTGCTAGAGGTTGCTCATTGATATTGGTATTTCCAGGCTGTGAGAAGGTCAATTAGCTGTATAGTTTATTTTTGGAAATATGGATGTGTTTGTCTGAGAGTGCTCAATGTGCATATATCCGCGTTAATCTCCTAAAGAGGTAGCTAAAAACAATAATAGGAAAGGAATGTTAAGACAAATTCTACTTCTTCCAAAGGGTTAATCAAACATACATAAAATAATGAAGAAAATAAGGAATGGATAGCAGCTAGTCACTCTGTTACTGGACAGCAAAAAAAAAAAATAGTATAGCACAAGTGAGTTATAAGATCTGAGATGGAATTTTCAATGTAATACATTAAAAAGTTGTGACCAGATGTGCGTAGAGGTTGCAAGGTATGATTTTGTGACTTCATCCTATTTGGTCATTCCCCATCTCTCATGTGATTTGATCTTAGTTGCATCTTTAATTTCTCATGTTCTCTTATGTGATAATAGAATAGAACCCATCCATGACTGTCACTTTTGAATTATGCTAATAATACTAATAATATTAATTTATACTAATGTAAATTAGAGTGGTTTATGTTTTGCAGTTTCTGGCAAACAGAGATGAGAGTGTACACATTTCTCTGAGGGAAATAGAAAGCCAATTGCCGAAAAGGCGTAGGGACAAAGGAAAACCTGCACCGTGCTTTTCCCTTATGCTTTCACTTTTTCGGGTCTCTATTGCATCTCCTTCTCTCTGTCAATACTCTAAAAGGCTTTTAGTATCTATCACAATTCTGGAAGCTCATGTTTAAATTTTGCAGAATCCTGTCAGAGCTTCTGCCTTGTTATTCTTGTTACTTGATAATTAAGCTCTATTTTGGCAGCCATCCTACAGTAGCAAAGTACATGCCACCTGAGCTGAAGTAACAACTGGCCTGCCCTGGTGAGCCACAGACACAAAGTGTTTGGCACGTGCCATTGCCTGCTGCAGGACAGAATATCTCCAGGCATTAAACTGGCTTTGTTCTGACTGCTGAAAATTTGTGTTGTCTGGTATATACTTTTTATAACTTTAAATGTACGAGATGCTCTTGTTTGCTTGGTTCGTTAATCTGATATACTTCAAGGCAGCTGAATCATTGAAACACAGAAATTTTTCCTTCGAAAGGCTAGGCAGTAAGCAGGTTTCTTCCAGCCATGATTTCTGTGTAACGCCTTCTTATCTGCACTTGTGCTTTGCAGTGTCATTTGCACATCTTTGCAGTCAGTGTTCAGAGTTGAGGGAACAGAGACACCACTGTGAAGTGTTCCCAGAAAGTTGGTACAAAGAAGCCTGGCCTCAGTCTTTTATTTTCCCTCCACCTCTGGCACTTGTCAAACATCTCTGTTTTGTCCTCAGACAGGTATGCAGCTTCCTAGTGTACTGTGTTTGCCCACTACTACATATCTACTTCTGTTCATCCTGAACACTTTCATTTAAAGATGGCAAATGAAAGTTTTAAGCATGTGAGATCCATCTGACATGATGTTTCTACTGATCAGTAGTTCATCAAATATTTCTGGGTTTTGTTGAACCCTTCACAGAGATGGACTTCAGGGAGCAGTGTCAAACACAACCATGTACTGAAGTGACCAGAAAGCATTACGTTTTTCAGTGCAAATGAAAGAAACTTTTCTGAGTAACCTGGTGAAGAAAGTTTTTCTCTACTCTCAATTAGGTTGTTAAAGAGTAAACAGTAATTTGGAAAAATCAAAACAAAACGTTGAGTGATTTTGCTGGAAGAAAGAGAGCTGAGATGAAAACAAAAGTTTAGTAGGTTTCAAAGGCAAAGAAACCTTGGATAGAAATTCTAAGGACAGTTGCATAAGTCGAGCAGAACAACGACTTTTGCTGCTTTTAACCTGATGCAGTGAGAGAGATTCATGCAATGGATCTGAAGAAGAAAAACTCTAATCTTGTCCCTAACATGTTCCTAATATGCTACCTCATTTAGCAGAACTAGGAGAAACCAGACTGCGATCAGATATTTATGCTGACATATTTGTTTGTTTTCCTGCTGTAATAATTTGCTGGTTTCTGCTGTAAGAGTTTGCTGACTGAGCATACTCACAATTCTGGCTCTTTAATACAAAAATACTGACCATATTCTTCTGCATACGTCATATTTTAGAGACCTAAGAACCTAATGAGACTTATGCTATTGATAAAATTCTGATATTCAATCTTTAGCTAGAATTTGAGATTTTTTTGTCTGTTGAATCAATGAAGAAAAAGAAAATGATGTTTCCACATGATTTGTTTCAGTCTTGTGTATACTAATACACACTTACATATAGATATGTATGACTCTTGCTATGTTGACTGGCCTTTTGAATTTCTATAATAGGTTAAGTGAATGAGATAAGAAGCATTCTCAAGCAAAAAATAATCCTATAGTCAGAATTTTCAAGGTTCTCTACTAATGATTCTTCTTTGAATTTTGGGGTCAGTCCAGGGTCCCTGAAGCTTTTTGTTGGTGCATTGTGAGTTCATCTTTTGCACCTCAGGTCATATGGAATAGCCGTGGTTCATTTTCTAAGTCCAAAAATACTACTATAGTCAACAGCTCTAACTGTCTACATTTTAAATGCCACAAAATCCCACACAGTAACTTGCACATTATTTGAGAAAGCTATGTATTTTATTTTAATTTAAAGAGTTCAGATACCTATTTTCTGAATTTTCATGCTCCAGTAATAGCTTCTTTTATTTGATTTTGAGTCTTTATTTCATTGGAAGATAAAATTATCTGTGGTTTGCTGGGACCCTCAAGCAAGCACTCAGATACTTGAAGCAGGAGGGAAAAATGACTGCACAAATATTTACCGCTGTCATGGCAGCTTTTAAGAGAACTTGAAGCCACTTTTCAATTTGAATCTGTTCTTTGAAAAGACTTGGTAAAATCTGTTCCATTTCTTATGGGCATAAGTTCTCATCTATAGGCTTTAAGGGTTTGGCCTGCAACCTGACATGGTAAAATATTGCATACGATTGCTTTGTATCATTTCAAATGAAACTTCCCTCTGTATCTGTTAGAAATGTAGAAAATGCAGTGAAGTATGCGCACAGTTATGTTCCACGGTACTTTAACTTTACAGAAGCTGACCAATTAATATGTATGGCATAATCCTCTGGAGATTTTTTTTTTTTTTGGTCTGGACAGATATGCAGAGCAGTTAAAAAATGAACACTCAGTGAAAATGAAAAGAATTAGAGAATAGATTACAGATGAAACATCACAAGTTGTTGATTGAACAGTAGATATTGCTAACTTGAAATTAGTTTGGGAAGTTTTGTAAGTATCTTATAATAAACCATTGGTTGTAATGCAATAAAGTTAGATGATCTCAAATGGAAATACTTTTTAATTGTAGAAAATTTAAATAGTTTATGTCTTACCAGGAGCAAGGAATTTTGCTGATGTGAAAGCAACAATAACTTCAATAAGGAAAGAATGTAGTCCAACAGAAAAAGATGAACAAGTTGAACACAGGTATTTTGATGAGATTTCAAAGATCAATAAAAAGATACTCCACATTTCTCAATCTTTCCAGCTACCATGAGAAGTATAAATAATTCATCAAGCCTACACAGAAAAGCTTGTAACTTGTACGCTTGCACTTAACTGTCATTGCAGCATTTATGGGTGACTATAAAACCGAATTCCTTTCCCAGTATCCTGCTCTCCGAATTCCTATGTTGTTCTATCATCCCATCAGATCTATGTGTTTAAGAACAGAAATACTGACAATCTCCTCTATTTTTTCTTAGACTGCAAAAAGCAGTAATTTTTGAAAAAAAAAACTTATTTTACTTCTTTCATGAGTCCATATTCTTCTTCCATATTTTAAACCATACTTATAATACTTCTTTTGCTCATAAGATATCTTATATTGTAATGTCACTGGGATTAGCATCCTTAGACAGCCCATTTGAAAGCTGAAACCAGTAGTTTCTGATCCCTGAGCCCACCACTGGTTTTAATAAGATCTACTGAAGCTGTTAGGAATTAAAGGTCATTACAGCTTTGTGTATATTTGGGCTATTTGGCAAAATTAGCTTGGCATGGTGGCCTGATGGGTAATGATGAGCACATCTGGTTCTATTTCTTTGGAGCTATGAGAGCAAGATGTAATTTCAAACATGAGGTTTCGGTGTCCACCACCTGGGGAAACATCCACAGGGATTTAACTCTTCTCTGCCCCCTTTATTTAAGATCATTGACTCCAGTTCTTCCTTTGTCTTCAATGCATCACACAATTTATTTCAGTTTTCTGCCAGGGGCTAGTTCATAATATTAGGTACAAAATTGTTCAAGACAAGGATAGAAAACAACCATGTGCTCCTGCAATGCCTGGAACAGGTGCTGAGCACCCTCTAATAGATCTCCTTATACAGTGGCAGTGCTGTAGGTGAAGTTTTGCTTGAGAACAGAGGGTTCAAGCAAAACTGACTTTTTTTTTCCTGAAAATATTTTAAACCATTTAATGTGTTGCAAAATAGATCAGAATTAGATCAGCAGGAAAATTAATCTTAAACAAATTGTTATTTAAACAAGTGAGCTAAATAAACATTTTAAAACCAAGGATTTTTATGTATTTTATTTCTATAAACCTGTATTTTAAAGATAGTACAATTAAAATGTCAACTCCAGTACCACAATAAGCATAGTGAACAAACCAAAACAAAAACACAAAAAACCCACAGATTACTTTAAGCATATTTTGATTACATAGTTTCTTGGTGAAAATATATGTGTAATTACTTCTATTATGAAAACAGTGCCAACTGTAAAGTATTGCTAGATCTAATTTTCAGTATGTCTCTATTATTTTGCTGTTATTTGTTTTGCTAGTCATAATTCTTTGAATTCAAAGGGCTTGAGCGGAAATGAGAGGCAACCCAGATGTTTGGCTATATGTAGGAGTACACTAGAATTACCATTGATATTTTCCAGCATTCTCAAAGCAGATAATGTTAGAATGCACACCTGCTTGTTTTACCATTGATGATTACTAGAAAGCATGAGAAATGTAATAAACTATTATTCAGAAATAAAAAACAGGAATAATTTCATGGGACCAAAACCAAGTTATACCAGTTCTTGAAAAAAAGACTGAATTTTACACTGAGCAAGTGGGGGCTTTTTATCTTTTGTTTCAATTATTTCCACGTTGCTAAATCACTGTGAAAGCTGGGGAGTGGGAACGCCTTCTCCTGTACGTTGAGTAACCCAAGTAAACTCTCCATGTGGATACATTCTCTGTCTCTTCTTCCCATTTGTGTAAATGCTGGCATAGAATTAAACAAAAGGCAAGAGCAAAGTAGTCACATGGACTCACTTGCTCTTGAAGCAGAAAGCAAGAAGTCATCACCACTCGTACAGGAAATCCCATAAAACTGTGTTTACGAATTTCAGGTTGTTAATCACCATCAGCCATCTATTATCATACCTAAAAAGTCATCTCATTCCTCCTGGGGTGTGGCAGAAGTATGGTGCTTTTATCAGAAAGGTGCCCTGACACAGCTTTTTGAAGAAAGCCAGAACAGAAGACTAATAACTCTTAGGAAAAGAAGAAATGGAAATAAAATTCCTATACTGAGACTGAATCTCATCTGCCCGACTCAGACATACTCTTCAAATTCACCTAAAACTTCCCACAAATGTCTCATTAAGTGTTTGCAACCTTTCCAAAAAATAACTACAATCTCAGAGGAGTTTGTTTTTGTAATACTTAAAACTGCTTCTGACCAGTACAAATAAAGCAGTATTTTGGAACTAAGTCATAACCAGAAAAGATTTACACTTCCCACTTCCCCTTTCAATGTTAAATCTATTTATTAGATGACTCTGCTCTACTAAAAAGCCTGATACATTATAAAATTACTTTTTTTATGGATACAGGACACAGTGCTTGAAGCTGGTGAATCACAGTAAGTGGGAGAGAAGATTAAAACACCCTTTTCACTAGCAATGCACCAATTTCAATCATATTTTAATTTTCTCCAGCATTAAAGAATTACTAGTATAATTCACAATTAACTGAGGCTGGGAACAAGTGTTCTGATATATCTTATCTGATATTTCAGAAAATTCCTACTCCAAAATATTTTTTTCTTTCCCATAGACACAGTCTGGAGCATGCTACACACCATACTGTGGCTGAACTGGATTTCTCATCAAAGAAAACATCACCAATTTTAATGGTTTTGCACGAAATATGCACTAGCAAACTGATAATAACACTAGAAAAGGCCCACAATACTCAAGCAGGTTTTCCTTGTCTCTGGTTCAGAATTGACACAGAATGTGCTTTCATGTTTGAAGCCCCATGTGTGCTTCTGCCGCCATTCCAGTATTCTTCATATGTGCACAGAAATAATTACAACTTTGAAATGCAGCTCCAAGAAAAGGCAAAGAAGAAAAATCTGCACATTCAGCAGTTTTGACCTTCTGAAGCTAACATAAGGCTGCCCTTTCCAGAAGAGTGTTACTTGCAAACACCATGCTGTTCATGTTGGACAGCAGGATCTCCTTTCTTAATGCTTTCCCTGCAATATACATGTGCAGTAACATCATCCCATAAAAATTCCCCTGGCTCAATCAGCTCCCAGTGGAAGTGTGCAGGGTATGAATACGGCTGTATGAATACAGCCACAGCTCCAGAGAGCTTGCTGTCTCAGATGAGGGTAGGAGGAAATATTTTCAATGCTTATCTGTAAGTTCATCCTTTAGTTACTGGCAGTCGCACACATTAATCCAGAAACATTTTTGATGTGATGTATATTACGTGAGTGGTTTAGTGCATGATACTAAAAGGCTTAAAATGTTATTCTCACTCACACTTGAGGCCTTTTGCAGTGCCTTTGTAATATCTGCTCCTTCAAATTCCCTTTAAATTCAATGTGATGGTACAAATAGCAATGAAAGTAAGAGTGCTTCGGCCTTACCTTGCTCCTTTCCCTGTGGGCCAAGCAAATGAAGCTCTGATCTCTTGACCTATGAACAAGCTAGACAGGTTTACCACTGCATTTTTGGACGCAACTGAGTACACCCACACTCTACTAAGCATGAGAAATTAAAGGTGGGAAATAGTCTCGTTAAAAAAATACAGCAGGGCTCAAAGTCAAGTTTTATAGTCGAAATGTAGTTCCATTGTGTGGCAACATAATAAACTTCTAGGAGAATCAGGATCTGGTTTCTGAGTTGTATAACCCCTTTGCCACTTGTGGCTTAATTTCAACAGGACGCATGTTTTAAATGTAACTATAGTGTTAAATAAAATGTAGTAAATTGAAATGTCACTATAGATAAAAAAATGAATGAATAAACTGTGCTGAGACATATCTATTGAGCAAATAGGCTTGTAAATTAAGGTTAAAAAGGGAAGTTAAAGAGGGAAGCTGGAAATGCATCACAAGAACTCCAGACACTTAAAAATGATGCAACATTGACATTCACTGGAGGAGAATGAAAGGAGATCACTATTTAACTTCTTGCTTTCTGTAAAACCTTGTGAAACAACAATAAAACCAGGAATCTAAATAATCCTGTTATTTCAGCAACAGCTAGACAAACTAAAGGGCTAAACTAGGCAAACAGCAATGTGGATGAATCTTATTTTACCTGGTTTTGGCATGACTGTTCACAGGTTCTTAGCAGCTGCTACAGTAAATAGTACTCCTGAAAGAATGACCTTTAAAGCTCTGCAAGCTGCTTTAAAACTCAGAACTTTTAAATTAGCAGGATTTAGGCACTCTCTTCAAAACACATTTTGTGTGTATGTCAGGACTGTCATGAATGTGAGACACTGTGTGTGGTCAGCATAGGTCTCATTAAATCGTGTAAGTAGGTGAGCTAATTGCATGCAATATACTATACTGATAAGTGTAACAGGAGTAAATAGGACCCCCTTGACTTATGCAAATATGACATCAATACTTTATTTTCAGTCATCTGTTCTAAGTATTTCTCAGTTTGCCTGAAATTATATTCACTTTGGTAGACTTTAGTTTTCTGCTAAAATGATACTGAAGAAGTTTGACTAATTCTGATGAAGTATTTCTTTCGTCTCTCACCAGAATTCATTCCTTACAGATAAGCAAGTAATCAACTCATTTAACAATGTATTGCCTCTGTCCTTCTCACCATTCACACTCTTTAAATATCATCAAGCAGTCATACTCTTTACAAAGATATCCCACTTATGGCCATAGGTGACCTGAGATTTGTAGCTCTGTACTTACCAGATATCAAAGCGATTTCCTAGAGAGTAGTGCAATTTCCCCCTGCCCTGGACACATGAAGTCAGTGAACCTTACAAACAAGAAAAGCCTCATTAATGGAAGCAACTGTCCTTTGTGAGTGAGCAGTAGAAGCCAGCAGATCAAAGAGACCCCACTTCCTTCAGTAGTGTCTGAACATCTGTTTTCATTATATCTAATGTGTGGTTAAGCTTGCTGGTTGACAACAAAGCAGCTTTTTGCTATAACTGTTTTTCTAATATATGCTGACTTCAGTTTTCAACCCATTTTTTTCTAAAACTATTTAAGTGATTTAACATGAAGTTATTGGTCTGATTGGTCTGTGTCTAAGTTTAACTAGGGTGTTGGGAGATGGGATGCTTCTCATCTGGCTATACTACATGTAAACAAAAAGTTTACATGAGTGCTGGAGTTAACTTTCCTTCAAAATAGCACCAAAAGCTGGTATTTTTTGCAACTATATCCAGCTGCAAACAAGTCCATGACTGGATCTGCTATTGGTGTGCTCTCACTTTTGAAAAAGAGGCAGAAGTTGTGAGGAGTGGTATAACCTTTGTGTAATTTAGGAAAACCTAAACGAAATCATAATTTCATAAGATCATATTTAGCTGGGAACAAATCTAAAGAGCTAAGGATTACTTGGCAAAAATCTCATTGATTTCCTTCTTTTTTTTTCTTTTTTTGAATCTGAGAGGACCAGTGGAAACACTGAAATGTTTCCAAAATATAACGTTTTTGAACAGTAATCTCTAAGAAATGTTTTTCTTTCCTAATTATTATCAAATAGGAAAAACTTTACACTATCAAATTATAACACTGCCTACCCAATATGATTCTTATTTTTTCCCTGTATATTTTTTCGCAAAAGATTTTGCAATAGATCATTCTTATGGAATATTATCTGCAGTCCATAACCCCAAACTATGATGGAGTGGACTGGTAGCTAGAAAATGTATTAGAAGCCACTTTGTGGACAACTGTCTTAGTACTGAAAGTGGCCATATACATGTGGCTGAGCAGCCCATCGAAACTGTAGACATCAGTCTGACTGTGATGAACAGTAATTATAATGGGCAGTGACAAAATAAAAAGAGAAAAAGGCTAATGCAGCAATGGACTTAGGAAAGTTTTTTCTGAGAGGACAATAACAGCAGTCCTTGTGAATTGTTCCCTGTTCTTCCATCCGGCATGTAGAACCGAGGAAGTTGATCAAATAAAGTGAAAAATGCTATGTATTTTTGCATAGTACCGCACATGTGCAAGCAAAGACAGGTCTCAGCGCCTGACGCTGGTGTGACCCAACATCAGTTTCAGTCCAGTTAAATCCTTCCTCCTGCTTTGGCAGATAGGTGAAACTACTTACAGGATGATGAAATGCTACAAATCCCTGAATCAAGTCAGGGTTTCATGATCAAGCTTTGCAGTGTATTTATTTCACAGTGACTGTAGTACTGACAAGACTTACTCCTGAGACTGCAGGAGAAATCTGAACAACCTTAGAAAAATAAATCTCTTGTGTAAAACATGTCAAAAAACAAACCAAACAACCAACCTCTCTCTACTCAGGAAGGAAAACAGATAATTTTAATTCTAGTGTTTCTATTTGTAACCTAGCATATTTCTTCAGCTAAAGAGGACAAGCAGGGACTTTAAATAGGTTTCCTTGTTTCTTCTTGCCCATATCACTCCTCAAAGTGCCCTCCACCCTATCCTTGTTTGAGTAATATCTTTATTCATTCTTATTTATGTAGGTAAGGTCATCCAATTCACTTATAAAGTCAACAAGACAAGTTACCCAGGGCTTTAGATCAACAGTAAATGTTGCATATCATAAGCCCTAAATGCAAATTGGAAATAGCATAAACATTTATTAAAATGTTCAAGTAATATTGATGCATGAAGAATTTGTTTAGCTTTCCTTTGTTCACATATTCATTTGTTATTTGTTTGAAAGAGAAAACTACAGAGTTTTTTGTTTAATACTAACTGTATATAGCAGAGAGAATGTGTATAAGTAAAACCAAATTTTCCTCCCCAAGATGGAAATGAAGACCATCCCAGTGGAAAACTGTAGCCCTTACAAGATTAATTCTTCACAATATATAGAATCTAGAATTATAGAATGGTTTGGGTTGGAAAGGACCTTAAAACCATTTAGTTCCAACCCCCCTGCTGTGGGCAGGGATTCCTCACACTAGATTGTGTCATGCAAGGCTCTGTCCAACCTGGCCTTGAACACCAGGGAGGAAGCATTTATCACTTCTTTGGGCAACCTGTTCCAGTACCTCACAACCCTCACAGTAAAGAATTTCCTTACATCTAACTCAAACTTACCCTGTTTCAGTTTGAACCCATTACCCCTTGCTCTACAAGTCTCTGAGCAAGAGTCCCTCTCTGGCATCCTTGTAGGGCCATTTAAGATACTGGAAGGCTGCTATGAGGTCTCCACGCAGCCTTCTCTTCTCCAGGCTCAACAGCCCCAACTTTCTCATCCT
>JAOEHY010015062.1:0-28558 GCA_025447955.1 Psilopsiagon aurifrons
GAGGAAGAAATTCTTTACTGTAAGGGTGGTGAGGCACTGGAATGGGTTGCCCAGGGAAGCTGTGAATGCTCCATCGCCGGCAGTGTTCAAGGCCAGGTTGGACAGAGCCTTGGGTGGCACAGCTTAGTGTGAGGTGTCCCTGCCCAAGGGAGAGGGGTTGGAACTGGGTGATCTTAAGGTCCTTTCCTACCCTAACTATTCTATGATTCTGTGAAATAAATAAATTTGGAAAGAATCCTAAGTGAAATAGATCTTTTGTTTATTGTAGAGTGCACTGCTTACGTACTTCCTGAATGGGAGGAAGAGAGAGGAAGGCATAATGATTGAATGAATAAGGATTTTAAAAACAATTGGATATAGTGGTGCACACATTAAATTTTTCTGTTAAAATGTTAGGGAAGTTAAGCCCACAAGAAAACACAATGTGGTTGATTTCTATGTCAGTGTTAAGAGAAAGATGCTTGGATTCCTGACAGTACTGGAAAGCTTGGATAAGCTCTGATTAGGTGTCCTTGAGTTCTCTCTTCAGTGATGACAGAAAGCTCTGGGGCTGTTAAAGTGATGTTTCTGTAGAAATCAGAAAACCAAAGCTTTCATGAGCTGTCATAGGAAGAAGGGTGGCTGTTTTCAGTGTGTTTCCTGTGAGTGAGCTGCTTGGATCAGAGTCTTCTGTGCTTTCTTGGGAACTGTACTGAAACCCTGATAATGCCATTCCGCCATGGCACTAGTAGATCTTTCCAGTGAGGATATTGATCTTCATTTTGAGCCACTGAGGTGGAGGATCTCTTTTTTCTTCCTGTATGTGCCCTTCGTTTCAGTACCCATTTTATTGATGTGCTTGGGGAGAAAATGAAAACAACCCCATAGCAGTGATCAGAGAATGCGTATTTCCTTTGTTTATCAGTGAGCTAGATAGACTGCCTAAGTATAGAGGACAAGGAAGCTATTTGCATACCTTTTGATATGTGTTTGATATGTTGTTCAGATGTTAGTTCATTTGTTCTTTATTTTATGGTGCTGAGGGGTTTCTTGCTGCATTTGTAAGCTTCTGTACTAGTCGTAATGATACTTCATTATGTTCATCACACATCCTTGAGCTCACCAGTGAGTTTTGAGCATAGTTACCTGTGATGATGGGTCATTTTTATTGGCTATGCAATTTAGATATGTCTTCTGATTTCTTCTCTAACCATGTCGTCAGATTTTCCATTGAGGCATTTAATTCACCTGAAAAACAAGATTGATAATGACACTTGGGAAAACATTTTATTTGCAATAAGCAAGTCTAGAGCCCACCTCTGTGAATAAAGCAGATGATAATGAGTTATTTGGTGCCTCTTGAGCAAGGTCTGAATTTCAGAGGAAGATTCCTGTGACAGGCAGAGCAGTTTTTGGCAATAGTAAACTGAAGGGAAGGAATATAGTAAACTGAAGGGAAGGAATAAGAAGTGTTGGATGCTCCATTTATTTTTTTTATGTACGTGTGCGTATATGTGTATCTATCTACACACATGCTTGCTCCAGTTAGAGAGGTTGCTGGAGCCATTAATCTGAACTTGAGGGTTGACCGCTCCTGTACTTGTGGCAATCACCTGGATGCATTTATCTAAAATTGAAAGCAACAAATCATAGTACGACAGAACGTGGTACAAACAATACTGTGAGAATCTTGAGCTTCAGACATGCTTCCGAGTTTGTTTGGAGTTTTGGTTATTTGGGATGGTGGGTTGGTTGTTTTGGGGTTTTTTTTTTAGAGGCTGTACAGCTCCTCTGGCTATTGGTGGTGTTTGAACACAAGTCTACTGCCCACTGTGGTGACGGTTCTCCACCAGGCCTGTGCTCTTTTTAGGGGGATGCTATCTGTTACTGTTTGGGATAGTCTACAAAGTCATGTGGGCGAGGCAGAAATTAAGATGTGAATTTGCTACCTGTTTGAGGAGTGCCACACTACATCTTTAAATCATTTAAACTTGGAAAAATCTTTAATAAGAAAACTGAAAACATGCGATCAGCTTATTTGGGTGTCATCAGAAAGGTCTTCCCTAGATACAGTTGTTGTTCATTTGGTAGCAATATCTGTAACTGACATTTTGAATATTTTTCTCTATCATAACTCATGGAGGACTTCATTTGGCTTCCCGTTTAGTCAAAGACAGGATATCCATCTGGGACTCTGCTTTCACTCCCTTAATAATGAACCTTTGATTGTTGGCAACTGATGGTTCACATTTTTGTGACAGTGACTCGTGATGGATGTGATATTGGCAGAAAAGCTTGCAAAGAGTAAAGTGCGTATGTTTTATCCTTATCATGTTTTGGGGATAAGATGCTCCCGAGATACGTATCGTGATATAGATGCCATTTGGGCATAATTCTAATGTCAGGAAGTTATCCTGCATTCCTTTGTCCTCTTGCAGAGCTCAGATGTCAGCTCTTTGTATCAGTTTGTTGTCAGCGTAGGCCTTTCGAGGTGACTTGGGTACTCTGTTCTTATGACTGAGAGATCAAGATATGACTCCTTCCATTAGTTCTGTGGACAAGGAGAAAGTGGTGAGAGAGTAGGCTCTGCCTATTGTGTAGTAGGAACATCTGTGGCAGGATGCTAGGAGCTCTCAAGACATTGCTGCTAAGGCAAAAATACCTACTTACCCCCATTGCCGTTGGGCTCCTAGTGCTGGCATTACAGATGCACAAACATCATGTGCAAATGCGCAGTGCCTCTTAACAAAAAGATGCCATCTTTTACCATTTCAGAGTATTTGAAATACTGAAGTAGAAAACATCAGATCTTGAAATGTATTGAGAGCTATAGCAAACCATTTTTAAAGCTTGAAAGAACATACAGCAGACAAAGCAGAACTGAGGAAGGGGAGGATTGCCATAAGTTACAAGAAGTTAAAAACTGCCTTTGATATGCATAAATCCATTGAGAGAAAATACATGCCCACAGTCTGTAAGTCTCTAGTTTCAAATAAGTCCCAAGTAAACAAATGGGAGGTGAAACACTGTAAATGTGCTGGATCGTAATAAAAAGCACGGAAGTAGTATGTGATGAAAGGGAAGAGGGGAAATAATGCTTTCAGATAATATTTCAGGGATAAACGAAGTTGCTAAGCTATTTGTGACTTTGTGATAGTACAGCAGATGAAGTTCTCTAACTGTCATCACTTCATGGTCAGAATTTGTCATGTGGAGATTACAGTTAGTGTATACAAAAGCAAAGCTAACATACCAGCACAGCAAATTTTTGACACTGTTATGTCAGATTGCTTTAATTAAAAGTTGTTTTGCTGCCACATACTTAATACAAGCATAGCAGATGTGGTTTTCAGACATTACTTGATCTAACATCATGGAGAATGAAATTTTTTCTAAAGAGTAAGATTTCATTGTAGAGGAGTTACTGAGAAAGCACACTAATTTATGTTGGTAATTCAGGGGCCTGATTATATAGGGAAGTCAGATGGTCTTTGTCCTTGGTTCAGCAGTAGCAGTCGTTTTTCTCCTTCTTAGTAGCTGGTGCAGTGCTGTGGGTTTGACTTTCAGCCTGGGAACATTGCTGATAACGCCAGTGTTTTCAGTTGCTGCTCAGTAATGTTTGCTCTGACCAAGGGCTTTCTGAGTCTCATACTCTGTGAGGGAGGAGGGAGGGGAAGCTGAGAGGAAGCAGAGACAGGACAACTGACCTAAACTAGCCAAAGAGGTATTCCATACCACAGCCTATCATGCCCAGGATGTAAACTAGGGACAGTTATCCGAAAGGGTGAGATCACTGCTCAGTCAGGCTGGGTATCGGTTGTCTGATGGTGAGCAGTTGTATTCTCTTTGCTTGTGTTTCCCTTATCGTTATTGTTACTGGTGGCAATAGCAGTAGTTTGTGTTATACCTTAGTTACCGGACTGTTCTTATCTCAATGCGTGGGAGTTACATTCTTTTGATTCTCCTCCCCATCCCTCGGGGAGTGTCAGGGGGGAGGGGGGATGTGAGGGAGCAACTGTGTGGCTTAATTGCCAGCTAGGTTTAAACCATGACAGTCTTGTACTCTCGTTAAGAAACCTTAAGTCGCAGTTTCTAAGAGAACCTGCAGTAGTGGATGTGGAAAGAAGAGAGAAAATTCAGCAGGGGCAAAGAAATGAAAGCCAAGTCTTAAAGTTCATGACACTTCATTCTGTAGAGAAGTAAATGGAAATCCAGGGGGAAAAAATAGAAGTGAAACATAAATATGGGGGTGAATTTGTAGAAATGCTGGTATTGCTCTTGCCACACAGTGCAAGAGTACCAGGAATACTCCCTTCTATTCAGGAGCCTCATGATAATTTATTATCTACTTAAAATGATGATTTCTTAGGAATCAGTTTAGGTTAGAAGCTGGGAAAATGATTGGGATACCTGAATGAGTTAAATACTCCCAGTAAGTCAGATTTAGTCTTATTGCTTATTTTGGAAACTACCAATATTCTGAAAATGAATGGGGCAAAAGGAAATATTATCTGAGCAAAGACCAGTGCTTCCCAACATTGTCTTTATTTTCTCAAATCTCGTGTTCTAAAATACCCTTATCTTGAAGCTGAAGTTACTCTACAGATAAAACATCTCCAAATAATTATAATTTTAATGTACAAACACATGCATGAAACTTTTTCTTTTTTTTTTTTTTTTAATTCTGCTTGATTTCTTTGTTTCTTTTTCTGGTACTATGCTAAAGAAACCTGCTGAAAATTATGTACACATTTCTGAGTTTCAAGTGAGTGTGTTTTGGTACTGAAGTGTTTTATTTTTCTCTTCTAGCCTCTTGTAGTGCCTCATAGAATTCATTCAACAAGTAGAAATGTGAGAGAAGAGAAGACACGCTCTGAAATAAACTGTAAGCATATTTGATTATATGTAAGCATATAATCCTTAATATTCACTTATTTCAGTTTGTATTCTAGGTATCTGACATACAGGAACATTCTTAGTGATATATAAGAAAACAAAACCTTATGCAGTTTCACTTGTGGATATAGGTTCTAAATACTATGCAAAGGAAATCTTAGTGTATAATATTTGAACACGTCCTTTAGCAGCACTTGATTGAGTCTCACTGTTGCTTCATATTAATTGAAAGGATACAGCCTGAGTTCTGATGGTTGGTATAGCTTCATATGCCACTTCAGCAAGGATTGTCAGAGTGATGCCAGGTTCTGCTGGATAACAGAATGGCAGAGGAGATTTTATGTCCTTCATTTAATATTTTGTTGTAGTTTTTGCTTTTCAGATAGAAAGTCATGTAGAAATCAGGAAGGGAGGAGGTTATCACTGGCCATTAAAGGCACACTCCATCCCCAAATTGTATTCATTCTTTTGCTTCAATTAAATCAAAGTAATACTTGATTTAATATTTGGAGCTTTAGTTATCTTTTCTTAAGCTAAAGTTTAGGGGAAGAGTGTTAAAGAGCTGTCCTACAAGATGTGATTAGCTCTCTCCAAACTTCACTCAAGGCTCTTTAGTGCTTGGATATTAACCCAGAATAAAACAGTGGGAATTCACTCCTGGATGTATGCTTCTGTGTGAATCTCCCAGAAGAAGATATCCAGGAGTAAATTCACACAATGGTTGGGTTTGGTGGGAATTTTTTACTTTATTTTATAGCTGTACTGCTCCTCTAAAGTGGTGTGAACGTGGCTGAACCCAGGACAAGTGGCCGCTTCACTGCTGTGCTTGCTGAATGGTTTTTCTGATTCTTCTAATGAGTAGGTTTAGCCTAATTACAGTCCAACTTAAATTCTTGTTTTCCTTTTCTCCACTTTAGTTGGTCAAGTAAAATTTGATCCACCCTTGAGGAAAGAGACAGAGCCACATCATGAATTTGTGAGTAACAAGAAACATGGGCTATGCTCTCCACATTATTTCCTGCAAATATATGTGGAGAACTCAAAGATATGTAGCATACTTCCTTAGTGCTGCTGAAATTGGTAGCAATATCATAGCATAAGGGTCTTCAATTTTTTGGTGCCATTACACTATATGAAGCAAGACCCCTTATTTGTGGGATCTGACAGGTGCAATTTATGTGATAAAGAACAGCCCCTGGTCTTGTGGATTTCCTCTGTGGTTTATACCTCATTGTCAAGTATATTATTCCCTTTACTTACGGAGTTACTTTAATTGTAGAATTGCTGGCTGTACTTAAAAATGTTTCTCTCCCTTATGCATATATTGACAGTGATTGGTAATGGAAATAATAAAATTGAGGGCCTGGGAAAGATATGCATAATTCTATTTTTAAAAAATTATTTTTGTGGAATTATTGTTTTCCCCACCCAAACAACCTTTTTGTGACCCTGCATCACACCTGAGCCACGCTGAGCCTGGCAGTTGCTGTATTCTGTTTTGGTGTATTGCCAGTGTTTGCATCGTATGCACCTATCAGTACAAGGGGTATGAGAACTTGAGCAGAGAGGGGGAAAAGGTGTCTGTGCTGTCTCACACAGAGAAAACTTCCAGTTTTGTATTGTCTGTTGCTTTTCACATTTGTGCACATGGGCAGCTTCTTCACCTTCCTGGATAAAAAGGACACTCCTTTGCTTGCTTCCTTCAGACTTCTGTGTTATCTTTGTTTTCCTAAGGCAGGTGTTAAGTTGGCTTAGTACATAGGCAGGAGGGGCATTGTCTTTGCTCTGAGTTGGTTTTGGGAAGGGTGTGTACCTAGGAATGTACTTCCTCTTTTATAGTCTACAAACTACGTGTTAGTGGGACTTCTGACGCAGATTTCTTTGTATATCTGTAGTTATACAAAAATCTCATTCCTGGTGTCTAGTCCTTTGGTAGTGGGTCAGCTGGCTCTGGTATATGAGGTTGTATATAATCTTGCTCTGCCTCAACAGTCACCTGACTGGACAGGTTGTCTACAGTTTCTGGTGCCTATTTGGGATGGAGAAGAATAGCTTTCTGAATCGCATGTAGGACTTAGGCAATTATTTCAGATATGTTATTTAGATCTTGATATAACTGCGTACCAACAACATTTATGAGCCCTGGTTATACAAGTGTTTATTAAATATGGTAATGAAGTCAGTATTTTTACCATAAACTCATCAGTTAATTCAGAGTGGTTTTTGACCTGATCCCTGTTGCATTATCTGGATTATGAAGAAAGTACGATCGTAGCATTTTATGGTTCAAATTATAATGCTTTTTCTCCTTAAAAATTTTATTTATTTATACTTACATATAATCACAATTGCAAAAAGATGATTACAGAGAAACTGAAGTTTTAAAAATACTTTTTCCATTTCTTGTTTTATCTGCCACTGACAATACAAACCATTTATGGGACAATTTCATGGGGCAGACAGGTGTTTTCATTGCACTTTAGGAAGCTGAGTTGCTCAACTTGGGAGAGATTTGCTGCACAACTTTTGAGAGCACTTCTCTGGCAGGTGTTGTCAGAAGGGAGGAATGGAGCTTTTTCCTACCTTGTGCATTAGCAATCAAAACCTTTGCACTTTAGAATCTCGGAAGCTCTTGAATGGTCCAGATTAATGCAGCTGAAAAGGAAGTCTTTTAGTATTGTGTATTCTTGTCAGAGTTTACATACTTGAAAGCTGTCCAAAAAACTTGCCTCATCTCTCTGCCTATAAGGAAGATTTATAACTGCTTGTTTGAGTTTTGTTGAAGAGGGAAATTAACTGCCCTATTGCTCGTATTAGAATGAAGCATGCAGACCTGATATGTCCTTTCCAGATAAAACTGAACTTTGATTTTGAAAATGATAATACTGGGTCTGTAGAGCAAAGAATAAAACATATTTTGTCATTAGATATAGAACCAATAGGCAATTTAAATTGGCATGTCAAATACAAACGAGATCTATTTAGAGAATGGATGGCCTAGCAAAGAGCCATAGTACAAAACAGACTGAGGGAGAGTTTGTAACACTACATGCTCAGGGAGAGAAAGTCTTTTGAATGGAAGCAGGAGCAAGAGATGCGCATCTCTTCCTTCAGCAATAACAGTGCAGATCCCTTTTCCTTAAAGGAGGTATCCTTTTCCTTTTGTCTCAGTAAAGCATGCTTAAACTTAATGCTTATTTTCTCATGGGTATGAGTTGAAAACCAAAGGACTCTACCACTGCAGCATGATGAGTTATTGGTGGTGGTGCACTGAGATGTTGAACTGGTACATACTTGCCTTTTACTGAGGCAGCTTCTCACTCATTACCACAGCTCAGGTGATGAGCAGTAATTCATTGTTTTGGTACGATTTGTTCATGTTTGGTAGCGTGCTCATATTTGTAGCTGTGTTTTACCCTCATTTGCACAACTATCTTAAACATGGTTTGAGCTTGAACTAATAACTTTTTAGCAAGAAAATTTCCCTTTATGTATACATGGCTTTCAGTCACAATATAAATAACTTGAGTTTCTTGATCTCTGTCTAATGAACAGCCTGACAGTAGCGATTTTTTCGACAATTCAGAAGAAGTATACTACACTGCAAGATCTAACCTGGTATTTTTCAATTTATGACTTACTTTGTCCGTGTTAGTTTTGTCTTTGTTTTCCTTTTCCAAAGCTCATGTTCTGTTGTGGTGTTGTATCTGTGTTTTCATCTCTGTAAAAGCCATTCAATGTAAGGATTAGTGTATATATGTATTTCTGTAATGTGGGAAGGAATTTTTAGTATGTGTAGTATTGAAAGTTCTTAACCCGTATTTATATTTAGTTGAACCACTTATACAAGGGTCTCAGTATTATGCACTCATTCTAATTTCTTTGTTTAACTTACAATGTGTGACTTGTTAATTTTTTGGAGGGTGATTAAAAACAGAAGAAACGTTCTCATAATTTTTGTCCGGTAATTCCTTTAAATAGTCTCATGAAAGACTATAAAATTGTATAAATGTGTCCAGTTTCTCCAGATGGTAATTATATTACAGAATTACAGAAGGAATATGCACTTAATATAAATAAAGTGGAGTCTTTTAAGTGTTTTCAATGGCATTTGGCATTATTGGTAGTCTGATACACTTCCCAAATTTTCTCTTACTGCACTGCTAAAAATTTGATTGTTATCATTGCAGTATAGAAATTATTCTAGAAAGTGAGTCTTCCTATTTCTCTGCTCTTTAGGCATGGTGTAGTTAGAAAATTAATGCTTTTAAATCTTGAACATCTTCATGTACTGTTGGGGAAAAGAAAGAAACACTCTGTATGAGGTCATGGGCATTATTCTGCAAACTTGCTTTGACTTTTGAGATGTAACGTAAGTTTACTGAGGGGAAAATGAAAAACTTATTTGTTTGGGGAATGTCTTTTGTTTGTGATTTGTTATGGAGTTTTTGTTTGTTTTGGCATCATTTGGCTTGGTGTGAGCTGAATCTGCCAATACCGCAGTTACTGAGAGCTTACATTGTCTTCCCCATTCTTGGAAGGAATTTCTCATACTGCTTGATTATAAAAATGTTTCACAAATTGTTTTGATTTCCGTAGCTTAGATTTCTCTGTATGCAATGGGATCACCTCCATCCTGTGCAATTGCTCTGTCTTTGGAGTGTGGTTATGGTTATTCAGCTTGGTTTGCTTTTGGTTTCTTTTTCTGAATTTAACACTTCTTATAATCTGTCTTTTTCAGGTTACTTTCCACATTGTCACATAATCTTGCTAGCCTAGTATCTGTGGGTTTAAGAGATAAATGTGAACATGTCTCCCAACTGGATTGTCCTTTTCCATCTTTCTCTTGCCTCAGTACACTCTTTTGTGTGCATTCTTTTGCCTTAGTGCATTCTTCTGTTCAGTACACTCTTGAAAAATTACTGCTTTGATAAAGCTTGTAACATGCACAATCATGAGTGTATTTTTAAAGCCAACCTACAGCACTTCCTGTGTTTCAGTGCTTTCTTCACAACTATAGGTGCTCATTGTGAATCAAAGAAGAGAATTCTGATTTGGTGCTAATGCTTCACTGTGAGGTTCTTCCAGTAAAATCCAATCCTTCTGGAAATTCGAAGAAACATTTAGTAGTAGATTTATTCTTCTGTTGTGGGCTAGGACAATGCTAAACAAACTTTCTCTAGTGTATGTGGTTGGTCTGTTCTAGCTCCAAGACTCTTCTCTTGGCTGTTAAGCTTTATGGAGTTGTGTTGCCTACTCGTTCAGCTTGTTGAGGTTCTTCTGGCTGGCAGGCTACTTTTTTCTTTTCAGTTGTTAAAGTGGTGTCATGATAATGTTGGCTAGCTACATCAGCACCTTGGATGCATTACACCTGGTTCTAGTCTGCATCATGCTCACTGATTTTTAATGCTACAGCTAGTGACTTTTTAACTTGTAGTAGGGGAAAAATTTAATCTTTGTGCCTTGGTTTTTATTTAATTTAGCTTGGAGTGTTCAGCACTCAGTCAGAAGTGTTGAATTCTGCAGTTTTGGAAAGGGACAGAGGAGTTGAGCAGAACTTGGATTTGATGTCTCAGGTTCTGACCTACAGTTGTCTTCAGTTATGAATTCAGCAGTCATTTTAGTAAAGGATTCAGTAAGAAGTTTGCAGTTATTGTGTAGTCTGCACTGTTGTTTTTGTCAGGTGTATTTATATGTTTGGTCCTATTTAATTTGGTTATGATTGTTTTTTGTTTTGGGTTATAAAGTATGTTCTGGGTTTAATAATGTGTAGTATTTTTTGGTAACAGTTTTAGGAATGAAAAAATGTTTCAGCATAGCTATTCTGTGTTAATGAATTACTTGTGGCAGAAGAAATGAAAATTGGTAAGAAAAGATTAGAGACTGACATAGATGATTACTTTGCCCAGTAGCCTTTTTCTTTAAGTTATTTTTCTTTTCACCACACATGCATAAGTATTTTGTTCCTTTGTTACCAGCCATGGAGACTCCTGTCCTACTTAGTTGCAGTATATTTCTAGAGTTAAGCTAGCCGTCAACACTTGATTTCAGAGGGAATCTTCATACTTTATTTACATTTAGGTAATAAAGTGATGCATGGTTTGTATGATCAGAAGAAAATAATTGGAAATGGGGGAAAAGTACTTAAGGGCTGGGATATGGGTTTTGCTCATGCTTTCCTTCCCTGTATGTTTTGGGTATTTTCTGCCTTTTAAAAGTACTTGAGAAAATGAGATGTTCAGTTTTATTGCTAGGAGGCAGTTTAAAACTGTTGTATACAGTTGCCTATTGCATTGAGGCCTTACCATATCTAACTATATAGTGTTCCAGTATATGGGTATGAAATAGTGCTGTTTGTGACAAGTAAACATTAATAGACAAAATGCGTAGAGAATTGATATAATGAAAAACATGAGGGGGTGAAAAAAAACCCCAAACCAAACCTGAAAGGAAATGGGGAGCAGTGGTTGTGTAACAGTAACACACAGTGAAACCTGTCAGTCATCAGGGAAGAATTATATTTAGCAAATATTATATTAAAAAAAATAAACACGTAACTTGCTATTTCTGGTGTGTCAGGCTATCCAAAGAAACTTAAGAATGCACTTTTAATTGAAATAAAGGCATTAAAAGTATAGCATATGCATTAAGTTAATGTTAAAAAGAGCCTAATATTACATCCTCTTTTATGAAGCAGTCTGTTAGGAATGGTTTAATCATTTTACTGAGAAATAGAGATGTGTATGTGCCTTCTTGTTTGATATGTTAGTAGTCCAAAGGTGATTTATATTCTTTGTAATTCAGAGTTACTTCCTCAGCAGTGTCTGGTTTTCAAGTCTTAATTTTGTCACTTCAGATGATCTTGTTTCTCACAAGATGTCGGGAACAGCCGATCTAGGAAGTAGCTGTGGATTGCTGGTTCACTGTATGCATTCAGCTTTGGGTTGGGTGTTTTTGTTTCTTTTTCTTTTTCTTTTTTTTTTTTTTGAAGGACTGAATACCTAAAAATAGATTTTTGAGTACAGCTCACCCCTACAGAGCAAACTAGGAGCATTAGACTGTCAGCAGTACAGCAACAATTCATCATCAAGTTCTGCAGAAAAAGCAGTTTTTAAAACTTATGCTGCAGAAGCTGGTGTGGATTTGATCATTCCTGGGGAATTTGTTTCATGGCATGGCCTTGCCACCAAAATTGTCTTTGAGAAAATCTTTATGCTTTTTTTAGTCATTGATTGCTTTGCAAATATGGTTTATCTGAAGGTGTGATTTTCCTTTCTACAAGTTCTTCATTTAATGTTATCCAGGTTGTTGAGAAGAACTGGTAATTATTCTCTGTATTACCTTTTTTCCAAAGTGATCATTGCCAGCAAATAGCACTGCCTTGTACATACTTGTGCTGGCTCATGAATAGGTCATTGATAACCTTAGGCTGAGAGGGAATAATCTGGGTTGCATCTTTGATTTAACACCAAGATTTACTGACCTCATTCTGACTGGCTGTAATCTTGAGATTCTCTTGGAAAATATCTGTCTAGTCACTCAGATTTGTTCGGTGTTGATGTTGTCTCATCTAAAGTGTTTTAGTTAACTCGTCAACATTGTATGTATGTTAAATATTAATGTAGGTTCATGAAGTTGTTGGGTTACTTTAGGTATGCAGGTCAGGTAACAGCTTTCTATTAAAACAGTTGTTGCATCATTTAGTAATTAATGTTAATCTGTTCTTCCCAGTGGGAATCCATAACTGGTAAGATTTCTGTTTTGTTGAAAAATACCTTTATGTTTGGCTTTAAAAAAATCTGGTTGTATTGGTTGTTCTGATAAAGTATAACAGCACACTGGAGGCTTTGCAGGATGCATGCAGTATTTAGTGATGGGTTTTGTATCATATATATAGCT
Source organism: Psilopsiagon aurifrons (assembly GCA_025447955.1). Taxonomy (NCBI): domain Eukaryota; kingdom Metazoa; phylum Chordata; class Aves; order Psittaciformes; family Psittacidae; genus Psilopsiagon; species Psilopsiagon aurifrons. The sequence continues at coordinate 12,775 of JAOEHY010015062.1, forward strand.
AGAAGATTTATAAAATTATATGGATATATTTGGAGTAGAAGGAATTTCCCTAGCAACGGATTACTTCACCACATTTGGAGTGAAAGCCAGCAGTATTTAAAGGACTTTGAAGAACACTCACAAGCTACTTAAGGCAAAAAAATTCAAATCCAGTTAGAATCATAGTCAGATAAATGCTAATACACAGCAAGTAGCAAATTGAATCAAAACAAAGCTTTGTCCTTTTAAAGCATTTAAAGATAAGTAATCCTGGCAGATGTCATTTTTCATAAAGAAAATCCCAGTAAGGCTTCAAAAGTCTGACAGATGAAGGCTCTTTAAGTTTTGTGAAGGGTTTCTTATTTTCTCCTTTTATTTTTTTGTCTTTATTGTACAGTATATATAGACATACATTGCACAGTGTGCAGATGAAAACATACAGACATTTTAGGCTCTGCCCAGTGTAAGATCTTCATTTCTCACTTTGATTAGTGTGGATTTCAACGTAGAGAACATATAGACCTTGTCACTGCAAGGTGAAAATCTCAGATGTAGTTATTCTGATGGGGGATAATTTTTCTCGACAGACTCCCAGTCTTTGTTGGGGTGTCCTCTTACACAAAACCTGTTTAACCTCCTTGTTTTTGAGTCTGCTGACATCTTATGATTCCAGACTTGTTTTCTGGTCTAGAGCCTGAGTCCTCAAAATACCTGTGCTTACATGTGGAAGTTTTTGAGATTGCGTAGAATACAAGTAATTACAGTAAAGAAAGTTAAATTTGTATTTCTTTGTGGTGATGAGGACCTGCAGAAGAGAATTAACTGCCTAAAATGACAGATGTTGGGGGTGATGAAGACTGAAGTTGCAGATGGCCTTCTTGATGGAAGGAGACTTGTTTGGAGCAGTAGAGAGCTTGTTTGGGGCATAGGAGGAGGATGAACTGTGACACAGAGAGATAGGGATAGCAGGTGGGATCAAAAATACCCATGACTGAGGGCTGACTCCTGCCACCTGCTGCCTCTCAGAGTCCTGCACATGTTCCTGGAGAGGAGTGGGCTTTCCTCCCTACCAGCACATCACTTGCAAGTTGTTTTTTTTCTGTCAGCTAACTTTCTAGCTCCGCTGACAGATGTTTGGAGGGAAAGTCCCGTGGTCCTTGTGAGTCAGACCTATAGAAGTGGATGGGGAAGGGAGGTTGGTTTATTCTGGAAGAAAGATGTTTAACAAAGTTGGTAGAAGGATTGAAAAGTTAGTCTCTGTGGTTCAGGAAATGCCAGCATGGGGGTTGCCTTTGCAATTTTTATTCAACCCTCTGGTCTGTGTATTCTTTTACGTCAAGTAATTACCAGTTACATACAGTTTTTTTCCACAGTCTCACTTGTCTTGGAAAAATGTGGAAAGCCACTGAAGTGATGAAATGCTACTGACAGCTGCGGTAGAAGCACCCATGTGGAAACTACTACTTAGCTTTACAGAGCAGAATTGAGGGTGCAGTAAACAACCCGGAACTCCCTGCTGAGCAGAAAACAATACACATGGCTTTGTGTTAAAGTGGTTGCCCTTTAGTCTGACACTGAAAGCTGCAGTGGTTTCTGCTTTGACAGCTTGGGGCACTGGCAAATCTAGTGTGAGGCTTTTCCTCTGTTTTTAAGAAATGTGCTTTTAAAAGGCTCCATGAGTAGCTGTCATCTAACCCAAGCTTATTAGTCTTGTGGCTTGGATATCTGGGCATCTTTCTGAAGTACAGTATACTTTTGATATGGGCTGTAGCTGAAAGAGGCCTCTTCAACAGAAGATGTTGGAGACCTTTAAAATGTTTCCTGGAAAGGAGCAGTGTTGCTTCATTATCACTAACTTAGTTATCAATAATTAATTTCTCCTGGTGAATATACTCAGTATTTTGGAAGCAAATTTATGCCCAGACTTTTCCTTTTGTTATCCACCTGAACAAAAAATTACTTTTTAATCATAGCAGTATCCTTCAGGCAGATGCAAATTTGATAGTGCTTCAGTATGGTCCCTCTATTTCCATTAATGCATTAAATTTGTATGCCATATGGTGTCTGTTGAATTACCACCTCTTTAAGTAGCCCATGCTCCATGATTGCTTGAGTGCTTGACTTTGCTGTTGATACTGTATTTCTATTTTTGATACAAAAGGTGATCTTAAAGTATCCATGAGAGTGTATACAATTATCCTTAAAATATGTACTCCTATAACTAGAGCTATAAAAACCACTTTTACTGTGCTTTCTGCTTATTTAACGTCCCCATGTGCTAAAGGCATTTCAGGCTCCCTGCCAGAACTACTCCCCATCTGAAATGAGTACTACAATGTGCCAATGAGGGATGGCAGAGTTCTCTTACACAGATCACAAAGTCCTTTCTGTTTGGTTCAGGGTTTGTTGTGGAATTTTTTCCTGTGGTTTTGTTGTTGTTTTATTATTTATGTACTTGCTTTGTTTCCTTTTCTGCAAGTGACTTTGAGCCAGAGAATCTGTGTGTCCAAGGAAGGGGCTAAGGTCTGAGCTTTAAAAGGAATTAGAGATGCAGCAAACCGGCAGAGAGGAGTGTCTTTGGTGTGATGGGCCTGAGAGTAGTGTTAAGGATGGGAAGGCCAAAAGAATGAGCTTTTTTGGTAGCTCAGGTGTGGTGGAGGGGATAATAGCAGTATGACACAGGGCGTATGTTTTATGCTGTTCATCTTAAAAGATTGATTCTCTTATATTTGTAGGATCTACAGCTAGAATATGGTCATGGTCCTCAGTGTGACTACTTCTTGGGTGGAAATAAGTGAGTAAGGAACATAATTTTCTTTCTTTAATTCATTTTAGACTATTTTGATACAAAAATCACAAATGTAATAAATACATTAGCTGAAATGGATGTGGTAAGATGTCAAGCTTGTTTATATCAGATACAATTCCAAAATGAGGATTTATATCTAAAATAATAGTAATTCAAATGACACAGAGTTACAGCATTTTTAGTCTTTAGAGGCTGTGTTGACCATATTGTCTCTATGGTGCTGTAAGCTTCCCTTTAAGAGCCATTTCTTATCTTGGTCTACTTGTTAACAAAATGTTCTGCATGGTAGGTCCCACAGAGTACAATTTTACCCCATCTGTGAGCTACCAGTGTTGCTCTTCGACATTGCTTGTGCTCTTCTTTGTGGTTTAGGGCACTAGGAACATTCAGTTATAGATGTTTTAAAAAACAAAACCTACCTGCCTCAGCAAAGTCCTTAAACTTTGTGTTCAGGCATTTAATAATTTTGGTTTATAAATCATATGAAATAATTTTCCATGTAATTTTTCTTTTAAATCCAGCTTCTTAATTGCATTTATGCATGTTGGAATTAGGATGCCTGGCTTTGCTTTGTTTCATTAAATCGTATTTTAAAAGTGTAGACGATCTAAGCGTAGAACATGATGCTTGCTTGCAGTGTTTTAGTTGGGGAAAATACGAATGCTGGTATCTTCCGAAATCCTGTTGTTTTTCATCCCTATGTTTTGCCTGCTGTTCCTTCCTGTCTTCATTTTCAAAGACACAGAAATGAAAAGTTCAGAATGTTATCAAAATAACTGGGGAAAGAATTAATTTATGCCAATTGTAGTTTAATCCTTTTGTCAGTCTTGATATTTTTTTTGTCAGTCTTGAAATTTTTTTTGTAAGATTGTGTTTCTCTTGGATAGTGTGGATTTTTTTTTTTAACTTGGATCAGTTTAAGACTGTCCTTGTTCTACAGTACAAGGAACTGCTCTTAATAGCAGTACAATAATAAATGCATAAGAAAATGTGTTATGTAAAAACATAATAATTAAAAGTGGCTATGTTCGTTTGTGTGTGGATGCTTGATGTATGACCTGAAAGCAGCTGAAATAACATGCTTTGGACAATTTACTGATAGAATCATAGGGGTGTTTGCCCTGACTTTCGATAATTAAGTTTGTGTGCCACAATTAAACTATGTTCTTATTCTTATTTAATGCTGAAGGAGTCTCTTAAAATCAGTTGAAGAAGAACTGCATCAGCGGTAATTCTATTCTTTTTTTTTTCCTCTCTTGTGTGTTTCAAAGTCATTTGTGTGTTGATTTATGTCTGTCACAACTAGTTTTTGTTTGTCCCTGTACTTGCTGAGAGGATATGGGAGAGGCTTAGTTGTTTGAATTGCAGCTGTGCTTTAAAGAATAATGATAAAAAGCTAAAAGACAGTTAAATTCTGTAAAAGAGGTAGCAGCCTTTGAGCTCAGAGTTTTTCACAGTAGCCAAGTAACTTTAGTACAACTCAGCCATAGTACCTTGTTCATTTTCTTAGGGGACATGTGGCACATTTAGAAGATGATGATGATGCAGATGATGATGCTAAACAGTAAGTCCTTTTTTCTTGTAAAAATTGTATGTATAAAAGCTGATTCTTGAATAGGTGAATGTTTGTTTGTTGTGCGTTGAATTGCTCTGTCCCTAATAGTTCAGGATACTTCATCTTCTACAGATTATTTAAGATAGACATTTAATGTTGTTAGTAGATTACATCACGGAATGTTTTCTTATTCTGCTGATGAACTTGTGATAAATCAGGGGGAAGCAGTCTGTTCCTCACTTGATACTGCTGTCCTTTTCTTATTGTTGAACAAAGTCTTGGTATATGTTGAGCCACTTCCTCTGATCTTGCTGATGTCATCTTTGTAACTAGTATATTAAAGTAAAGCTCATTAAAAATACATGAAATCCATACATAACTGTCTTCTCTAGATGACTGAGTCTGTTCTGTCTACATTCTCAGCTAGAAGGATGCTTGTGTGGGTACTTGATTTTGTAATAGAGCTGGCTGCCTTACCACAGAGCAAGGTTTACGTGACTACAAAGGCAGTATCAATAGCCACGTGTTAAATTAATTATGCTTGTGCCAAAGGATAAGTATTGGGCTCATTTTGATTGACATGTGAGAGCTGAAACAATTTAAAATTCACAACCAGTATGTGGAAATCTACATTCCTAAATAAATCTGATGTAAAGATGAAAAAGAAAGATGCTGTCAAGACAGAATTCTTGTTTACTTTCTGTTAATGAATAATTTTGAAAGCTGTTGCTTCATACCGGAAACCTGTAAAACATGCTTTATCTGCTGCTGGCATCTGTCTCCTACAGAGAACCAAATAACCCTTTTTCCCTTGAGTTATTTTACTGCTGTTCTTTTATAACAAAAGCAGTAGTTTTTATCACTGTAGTGAGCATGAGGGACTGCCCCCTTCAAGAAAAGTAAAGCTACTGATACTGTCTGATGCCACGTAGGTCACAAGTATGTTAAACTTGCATTGTTTAATGATCAACTTCTCCAAACGCCAAGTATGTTTGCTGTTTGACACAAGTATATTTATAGAAGCAGGGATGATTTTTAGTCAGTTTGTAGCAGGCTTCATTCTCTTCCTAATTCCTCAAGAAGTGCTTCGTATTTCATTATGAAGCAGTTTTTTATAGGCATGATGGTATGGTTCATTGATAATACGAAGCTTCCATGTCTTGTTTCTGAGAGGAAGAGTTTGATGATGCTACTCATTGATCTGCTCCTCTGCATTTGGACCAGGCTGCGAACCCGCTTTGCTCATAGCTGGATACACTTTGGTAGTTATAACTCAGGCTTCCCACACTGTAGGATGTAATGGTCCTCCGTAGCTCCTTACTTCCAGCTCCACTTTGATGGCCTTCAGTGAAGATGCTCTGGATATCTGCACTTCTCCAAACCATGTCAGCCTGCTTCCTCCATCCATGCTAATCTCTGGATGTACACCTCTTGTGTCTGTTCATTTCTGCTTGATTCCCCATGTTCCACCTTTTTGATCCATTTGCAGCCAGTGTCATCAACATCAGTAATGTTCTAGGGCTTGGAACTTCCGGATCCTTGATGTCTTCAAGTGCTTGCACTGATTTCTTTGTCCAGTGCTTTGAGATCCTTGTTCCTTGCATGAGCTCTATCAGAATTTTAAACAGCATTGGCTTTAGCTGCTTCTGAAACTGTGATGTTTCTGTGGGTTTTCTTTTTCAGGTTAAGCAAGAAAGAACCTGATAGCTTCTGCAGAGGTTCTAATTCATCTGACCTTAAGGACAGTCATCAGTGGTCTTCCAAAAGTCCTGGTGTTTTTAGCTTCTTCTGTATTTCATCCTAGATACTCCTGTCCTACAGAGAGGGCCCCACATTTTCCTGTAAGCATGGGGGCAAGCCTTCAGTGCCTCAGCCTTGGATCAGACAGATTCTGCATCTGTGTCTGTCTTCTTGGTGTCTATTTGAGCCCTAATATCTGTTTAATACATTGGTTCTTCAGCTTGGTCTTGGATATCTTTTTTCTGGAGTCCACTGAAGATGCAAGGCTTTTGTTCAGTTTATATTCTGTGAGATGGTGCTGCAGTTGAAGACTACATGTGACATCTGTCAGATCCAGAACAAAAACAATGAAGCTGCTGTATGCCCTCCAGTCCAAATTGATGCCGCTGCATGACTCTTCACTGCGTGAAGCTGTGTGATTCATAGGAGAGAATCCAGATGCTTCAGGGAACAATATCAAATTCTCACATTTTAATAATCTTCATTGTTTTGATATTTTTTCTTTCATGTGCAGCAAAGATGATGGTGCTTGAACTTCCTGGTTATGGAAGCTGGGAAAGCAGAAATTATTGGGGCAATGCTCTGCATGATCAGCAGTGACAAACTGCACATAAACCTTGCTGTTGAAACCAGGGCATACTCCCATTGTACAAATGTGTGTTACCTTTATTTCAAATTGTTGGCTTTTTTTGCACATTTGTCTGCCCGATAGTGCTGTGATGGCTGCCAGAGATGCAGGGAAGAATACGAAAGAAAATACAACTGGAGCTTGGACACACACAACTGAGGACTTAAGCTTGGTCTCAGTGTTACGGGGAGAAGATAATTTCCACCACTGTAGCAGCTGAAGTGGATGACACTGATAAGATGCCAGGACAGAAACTCCTGAAAAGAATCAAGCAAAGAAGACAAGTTGTTGATCTGTAAACAAGTAGATATATTACTAGTTGGATGTTTTCCCTACACTTTGGAGCATATTTAAAAATAAGGGAAATATTGTGCAAGAATGTCAAGAAGAATGTGAAGTTTTCACAGCTGAATGCCTAATGTATTCAATTGAAATAATTTTCTGTTCCAGAAGATTAGGAAACAGGATGGTGTAAGAGTTTTTGAAAACCCAACATTTAGAAATCTAGGATTTTATTTATTCATTTATTTATTATTAAATGAGGCATATTCTATGTTCTAAAACCCAGAACCAACAGGGGAAGGATAATCCTGGTGCTTCAGTTTTCTTGTTCTGCTGATACCTAGTACTGTTCAGCCAAGCTGTAGAATTGTTCTTGCATGAAAAAAGTTGTCTTTTTCAAAATTTCTCTAAAAAAAGAAACTCATGGAAGAAGACCCACCCCACCCCCCGGAGAACCCAGGCAGTGGGATAGCTGTCCATTGTAGGTGGATTTTGCTTTCACGTATAAAACTGTTCTGATGAAGTCAGGAATGATACTCATCAGTTTTCTTGTAACTCTCCTTTGCCCTATATACCTACAGATGGCCCTTTAGAAAAGGTCACTGATACCCTGATTCTTTCTTCTCTCAACAGAGTAAATATGAGGTTTGTTCTTCACCTCCCTACTTTTTTTCCCCGCAAGTATGTGCATATTCAGCAGATCAGTTCATGTTGCTTTGTGCTCTCTAGGGATGATCTGTGATAGTTTTATTTCAGATAGTATCTGTGGTATGCACAGCAATAACAAAATGTTTGAAAGTATTTGTGTTGCGGTTATTTGGGTATAATAGTGCTGATGGCAAGTTAGTAGTGTTTATGTCACTTATAAAACCCTGTATTTTTATGAAATTGCATATTTTGAACACCGCAGTATAAGGTTCAAGGAGCTACACTGGATAACAACCTGTTTTGTTTCTGTCCTTTGTAGTGCTACTATGAAACCTAAAGTGCCACCTCCTTTACCACCAAAGGTAAGTGAGAGGGATTTTGTTGCCAGATAATAGGGCACTATATATAAATTCAGAAATGTCTAAATGACTGTATTCGTAGTTCTCTCTCTTGAGCCATGGCTAAAGAGCTGCTGAGTAAAGCATCTGCTTGCTAACTTTTGCTGTCTGAATGGTGATCTTCAGGGGCTTGCCCGGATCAGATTAGGTTTTGCATGCTGTCACTTGAAGAGTGAGTGAGTCCTTTTTACACTGAAATTACCTTAATGTGAACAAAAATAAAAAGATAGCTTTATTTCTTTTGCCTGGCTGTTAGTTCCTTAGCCAAAAGTGGCAGGTTTGATTACTTACCCTCCTGCGCTGTCTTTGCATAACTCAGAAGAGTTTTGCAAGCAGCATTAGTGCAGCAGGTTTCTAAACAATGTTGCCCTTTGTGGGTACATCCTTTGTTTTGGACTGTTTACACAAAGTTTTAGCTGCTGTGTCATTATATGTTCCCCTAGTTTCTACTTAAATGTCTGATCTGGTTATCTGCATTCATAAACAGTGACATTTCCACATGGCCAGTAATTTTTTAATGCATGTCTTTTGTTGATAACAAGTTTTTCCTTATTGCTGTGTGTTTCCTTCTGGTTTGTTTTTGAAACAGATTTGCATGGCAGAACACATTGCTTTACCAATTTACTTGTGAAAATTTGAGGATCCAAATATTGCATGTGACTTTTTTGTCAGAAGGAGCTTGGGTGCTTTGAATCTTTTTTTTTTTTTTCATTATGTTTTTATTATTACTGTGTCTTTTTTAGCCTAAATCCATCTTTATCCCCCAAGAAACTCATTCTTCTGAAAATGATAACCAAGGGACAATCAAGAGATGCCCAACATCAGAGAGTCCAGCAAAATCTGCATCTCAGGTTCCACCCAGGCCACCACCCCCTCGGTTACCTCCACAGAAATCTAATGTTTTAGGTAATAAGAGTGACACCAAGAAGTATACAAGTATTTCTGAAATAGTCTTACATTATTTTCTTTCTGCATCCTCACCGATGCATACGTAGGTGTGCATATGCAAAATTACAGTAATATGGTAATTTTTTTTGGGGGGGAGGGGGCAAGTGAAAAAAAAAATGCACAACAGCCAAGATGTACAGAGAAAGCATGCTTGAACTCAATTTGACTTGAGAGTCAAATGTACCTTCTGGTGAAGTCACTGACACCATTCCTGCTGACACCATTGGTGGCACAATTGCTTTTCTAAGCAGGAGGCTTATAGAGTATCGTGGTTGTCACAGGGAATAAAAAGCTTTCCTGTTTGTAGGTTTCACATTCTGACTCTGTGTGTCCACTGTGGCTGTTGTTGGGGCACATCAATAATAGTTTAGCTTTCGAAGTTTACATTTGTTTATAATGATCTGGGTTGGGTAGGAGAGCAGGGAATTGTGTTTACTCTTTGCTCAGGCTGTTCCTTTTATGCGTTTCTTAAAGTCAGATGTTTTAAGAGTTGTTCTGAACTGGCTTGTTTTAAACAAACTTACTATCTGAATCTTACTTGATACCTTGCTAGCTCTTCCTTGCTATAAATTTAGTACTGCAGTTGATGTGTTACAGACTTGATTGTAATGCTTAAGCTAAGAAATTAAGTAATTTGATTGTAATGCTTAAGTGCTAAGAAATGTCTCAAGGCTATTTATAAAAGATCAGTAATTTGAAGCTTTAACCAAGTTTTACTTTAGACATATTAAATATACTTTTCCTCATAACTGCAACTGCATCCCTTTCTATGTCCAAGTTAAGAGTTACATTAATTACCAGAAGCCATGGACTGAAATTGAATGTGCTCTGTAGATGGTTCTATGTGCATGTAGAGAAGTATACGATTCATAAATTAGGGTACTGGAACATCTTCTGACATAAGTGGAAATTATGGCCTTTCAGAATTGTTTTGAGGCTTGACTACTCTGAGTTGAAGGTAGAACACATTTTAAAATATGAGTCTTTCTAGGTAATGGAGTCAGTTACGTACAATTAAATGGTGAACGAGAGGGATCACCACATCAACAGAATGAAGTTAGAGACACTAATTTTTCAAGGAGAGAAAAGAAGGAAATACTGGTAGGTATTTAAGCTTCTGGGTCTTATTTAAAAGTCTCAACTCTTTTACATGTGCAATGAAAAGTAGTGGACACACTCTTTAGCATAGAAATTATGCTGGATGGATGGCATCTTGTTTACTTTGAATCAAGGCACAGTTGCTAATCTAGTTGTGATAGTCTTAAAATGAAGTTTGAATCAGTATTTAATTTTCATTAGAAACTAACATCATCAAGGATATATAAGATTTACTTGCTTGTATTCACATACTCGAGATGTAATGAGAGCAAGATCCTGTGAGTGATATGTAGTGTGTTGTGCTGAGTGGTGGCTGTTTAAGCAAATGAGTAAATTAAGGGATATGCTGCCCCCTGATGGCTTGCTGGAGGATTTCGCTGGTCTTGGGAAAAGAGCTGAATCGGGGTTGTCAAATGAGTCCTCTTATCCCGGATGTAGGCATGCAGGCATTTTGGTGTCACGGGGGGAAAAAAAAAAATGGAGAAATGTAAATTGAGGGTCCAGATATGCAAGCTGTTGTCTGCTGGCCTCTGGAGCTCTGGGTTTCAGGGTTTAGCAGCTTAGGTTTAGTGTCCATCTTGAGCTACATAGTCATGTGAAGTTGCACTCACAAAGGGAAAGCAGTTTCACTCCACATGTGATCTGATCCAGCTGTGAGCAGAGGAAAGGGAATATTTCTGCATCCCTTTCTTCTCTCCCAAGTAAGTTTTTCCATCAAAGCAGCGAATAGCTTCCAGAGTGGCATTCTTATTACTATGATGCAAAAGCAAAAGTGAGAATGAATGTGAGATAGGAGAGTGTGGGACATTTGGAGTTAGGTCAGATTAAACTTAACATGGAACTATAGTCTTTGGGGTTTCTTCTAAGGATAAGGTGGGAAATGCCTCTCTTTTGAGAGAAGTGAAGAAGAAATAGAACAGTAACATTGTGGGTGATTTTGTTTTGGTTTAAGGAAGTACTTTGGAAAGCATGATTTCCTGAACTGATTTGATCACCAGATTTGAAATGGTGTGTTGGAAGTTTCCTGTGTTAACCTGTAAAATACATTTCCTTGGAAGCATATTCCTATTAAGAAATTGATACAGATAAAGGAATGTGGATCTAGTACTAATTGATAGCTGCTTGTAATAGTGAACAGTTGAGCAATTGCTGCAGTATTGCTTAAACTTCGTATTGCTGCATATGGCATTCTTTGAGGCATCATTGTAATGTGAAAGTGTTGCACAATAAACTATGCAGACATTCAGGGGGGAGATACTAAGGAACTGTAGTAGAGGTTTTAATGAAAGCAAATGATCTGGTAGTTGGTGGTGTGTGGTCACTTAGAGGGATGTGGTTAGGAAACTCATACAGAATTATGGAAGTGTTGATTGGAAGCAAGGTCTGTCACCTAACCTCATGCTTAAAAATGGGACTGTTGCCAAAGGTCACCCATGGCTTTCCTATCTCATACATATGGCACTGGACGCAGCAGTGTCCCAGTTGGTGCCTAGTGCCTTCCAGTTATCAAAGTCTAGAAACATACACCACAATTCTATTTATTGTCTTAAAAATCTGCAGGGAGGGTTTTATATCTGTTGTATTGACTTTTTATTTTATCCTGATATAATTGTTAAATGCATTTAAGAGCATTCTAAAAAACTTTAGACTTGTATTTTGGTTATGCTTAGTATGGGGATGTGCATTTTTCATGCATATATGTGCATGCAAGTGTAAACACACTTTTTAACTTCTCTTTTCTAGAAACCAATTAGTAATGGCCTTCCTCCCACACCTAAAGTACACGTAAGTATTACTGAGTCACACAAATGCATGTTGGAAGCAGGACATGTTTTCTTATTAAAGTTGAGAGAGGACATTTTTTGAGTGTTTGTAGGGGCTTTTTTTAATTATGAAAGCCAGTATCTCTTGGAAATGTTAAGCCACAGTTACGGTATTTCAGAAATCACCCTTGGCTTTGTGTTCTTGAAGTAAACTTTGGAATGTTTTTTATTAGCTTCTTCATGAAAAAGTGATGAAAGGGTTCTGTGACTGATGTCAGAGAAGTTCTTTCAGTATTGAGGGTGCTTGCTGATCTGGGGAGTTGATGCCTCTTGGGCACTGCAAACAGCTCAAAGCTTATGCTATGCACCTCTAGGCTTCAGAACTTCTGAAGATAGGATTCATATGTTTTTTAGGGCTGGAGACTTACAGAAATTTGTGTGCACCTTCATAACATAAAGCAAACTAGTATTTGATTGTAATATTTGTGTGGCCTTATCACTGTGCTTTTAGCCGGCTCTGTGATCAGAAGGGCCAGTCTTTACTTCCTTTCGACCATTTGTTTCTGCCCTCACCACTTTCTTCCCTGTGCGCTGGACCATGCATTCATGTAGTTGTGCTGTGCACCAGATGGGGAATTCATCTGATCTTCAACCAAACTCTTTTGCTACATTGCATCTGAGCCAGATCGGTTTCTCACCTTTAGATAATAAAATTGCTACGAGGCTGTGTAAGTGCAGATGATACTATTTTTTGCTTCCTAGCCATTTTAGAGAAGGAGAACAGGTTAAGGTAGATGTCATGCTTCTGTTTCTTAGAACTGTAAACTGTTGGATAAATGCGCAGGGTTGTTCCAGAGCTCTGAATGCATGGTATGTTTAGCATTGTTTGTAGATCAATCCTGTTGTAATAAACTAAATATTAAACTTAAATACATGACCTAGGAGTGTGTACTTGAAACTAGTGGATGGTAGAAATTTGGAAGCACTCCTAGCATTGAAAAGAAGCAAATCATTATCATGAGAGGGAGGTAGTGACTGCAACGGGAAAAAGAGTACAAAATGATTAGCTCAGAATAGTCATACGTGCTGTACTTTTCCCACAAGCTTCAGGGACAGGCAATCAGAAAATGACTTGAGTTGCTAATATCATGAAGCTGTAAAAAGAGACTGACTAAAACAGGAAAACTTCTGAAGCTGATCAAATGAATCTTTGGGTATTGGACTGCTCTCTGCACATTTACGCATCTTTGTAGTGCATCCATTCTCTGGTTCTGATGGTGCTCAGGTTAGAAACTCTGCCCTCTCTTCCTCTTTCCTCATCACACCCCACCTCTTATGTGCCACAAACTTTCTAACCTTCCTGTTAAGTATTGATTTGGCGCTTATATTTTCCGCTCTGCCTGGTGTCTCCATCAGTTGCCAAATAATGAAAATTTGGTTAAGGAAGGGGGTTTTCTGCCAGGCAGTTGGGATTATTGGACTTTTCTCTGTGTGTACCAGCTCCCTGCCTTGGTACTCAAGACTTCTGCAGTGGTACTGGCAGTGCTGAAGTCATCCGCATTGTCTGTGTGCTGTGGGGTCTTCCTATTTTTCCAGTTTTGCCGATTACCTTAATGAATTTGATTCTTCTCTCATTTAAGCTTATATAGACAAAGTCATGGATTTCAAGAATGAGACATGTCTGAAACACAAAGAAGGGTCCTATTTCTGCTGCTTTTCATTCTAAAGGGTTTATTTCTTCTTCAAAGTAGACTATGTTAATTCAGTTTACAAATTGATATTTAGTAACAAAGCATTAATATAGAGTGAAAACGTTTCCATTCATTAGCTGAAGAGTATGTAGCTTTGCATAGAGATGATACCTGCTTATATTCAGGATGGCAACTGTTACCTAGGAAACATTTTTTTTTCTTTGGGTCTTATATTTGGCCAACGTTTGATGAATTATTATATTTCACTGAACTAATTGTTGTGCACTACTGCATCATCCTCTTTCAACAACAATACTTTTTTAGCTCTTTTTCTTACCAGAGTAGGATGGGTAATTGTTATGTTGATGTTTAGGGGGGAAAAAGGAAGCCCTGGCTTTCCTTTTTCTGTCATCTTGAAGTAAATTTACTCAGTATTCTTATAAATGCTACAAATAAATGCTTGTGCTTCACTAGGAGAAAGATGGACAGACCGATTATATTACACTGTGCAAGGCACTTAATAGGTAAATGGAGTTTCTTAGGGTTATAGTGAGCAAAGGGTGAGATCATCTACCAGAGCTTTCGCTTTGGAAAGCAGTCAATATTGAAAATAAGTTAACTTGAAACAAGTACTAGAGACTCCTAAGACAAAGGTTTCTATTGTTGTATGACCTAGCGTTTTATTTTAAATGTGTGAACAGTGGCAAGGATAAAGTTTCTCTGAGACTTTCTAAAGTCACAAAATTCAGGAACCTTTTTCAGGTTTGCCAACTTAAATTAAGCACATGCTTAAGCTCATACAATTTAAGACTATTAATTTAAGAGCTAATTCAGAAATGCTGATTCTGGTATGTTTGTTCAGAAAGGTCTTACGCAGAAAGGGAAAAAAATCACTTAAAAAAATCACTTATGCTCACACAGACAATTTGACAACTTTCCATGTGTCAAATTAAACTATTTTAACTTTTTGATACTACTTTAGGTAAAATTAATCCTATTGGGAATGTCACTTTTCTTTTTTTCATAAGTATATATTTAATTGTTTTTACTTCTACAGATGGGTGCTTGCTTTTCAAAGGTTTTCAATGGCTGTCCATTAAAAATACATTGTGCAACTTCATGGATAAATCCGGATACGAGAGGTAATATGTTACATATATTTATCCATTTTGTTCTCCCCTCGGATTTAAAGAGTGCTTAGATGAGCAAGACTATTTCTTTTAAAACAGACATATTTTAAAGTAGGTTTATTCATAGAAGCAGAAGTTCTTCAATTTTGCCACTGCTCTCTGAAGTTGTGTTGTTTTTTTAATTAAGATATGTGGGGCACAGATCTCAGATTTGATTAAAGAGAATAAATTAGGTATCAAAGGTAAAAAAAAAAAAAACCCAAAGAAAACACTTTTGATTCAAGACTCTTTTCAACATTTTAATCCAAAAGATGCCAATCCTAATCCATATTGAAAAAAACTGACTCCTGGAGTCCCTAGTTGAGATTGATTTCTTTATTGTTTACTTTTTTCTTTCTTTCTTTCTCGCTCTTTTTTCCTCTTTTTCTTTTCTAAATCTGTCTCTCCTGCAGATTTCTGTCCATCTCTTTGTGCATACTTTTCAGTGTTTCATTATATAGCCAGATGAAAGGGATAATTGGTAACATTGTACTTGCTTTGCCTGCAATTGTTGATTATAGGTTGTGTAGACATGCTGCTGAGCCAGTAAGCAAGAAAATGCTTAGATTCAATCAGACCCTGAAATTATGGAAGTCAAATCTTCTGCAGTTGACATCTCAATAAGAGATGTCTGTCTTGTTCACACGCCTAAATGCAATCCAGGGTATTAATTATGTTCAAGAAGTGAGGCACCCCCAAAGTACTGAGAAAACATTCCAATACTGCTTTTCGAAGTACTCCAAGAGAGAATCATAGAGTAGTTTGGGTTGGAAACGACCTTAAGATCATCCAGTTCCAAACCCCCTGCCATGGGCAGGGACACCTCCCACTAAACCATGCTGCCCAAGGCTCTGTCCAACCCGGCCTTGAACACCAGCGGCCATGGAGCATTCACAACTTCCTTGGGCAACCCATTCCAGTGCCTCAGCACCCTGACAGTAAAGAATTTCTTCCTCATATCCAATCTAAACTTTCCCCGTTTAAGTTTGAACCCGTTATCCCTTGTCCTATCACTACAGTCCCTAATGAAGAGTCCCTCCCCAGCATCCCTATAGGCCCCCTTCAGATCCTGGAAG
>JAOEHY010015062.1:34940-46146 GCA_025447955.1 Psilopsiagon aurifrons
TAGCAGCCTTCCAGTATCTGAAGGGGGCCTATAGGGATGCTGGGGAGGGACTTTTCATTAGGGACTGTAGTGATAGGGCAAGAAGTAATGGGTTAAAACTTATACAAGCAAAGTTTAGATTGGGTATAAGGGGGAAGTTTTTTACTGTGAGGGTGGTGAGGCACTGGAATGGGTTGCCCAGGGAAGTTGTGAATGCCCCATCACTGGCGGTGTTCAAGGCCAGGTTAGACAGAGCCTTGGGTGGCATGGTTTAGTGGGAGGTCTCCCTGCTCATGGCAGGGTGATTAGAACTAGATGATCTTAAGGTCCTTTCCAACCCAAACTATTCTGTGTTTATTATGAAAAGATGCATTTGCAGACAGTGAACTCGTTCAAGTTAGTCCTTGAGTTTAAGCAGTGAAAGCTTTCCCAGTTTTCTTTTTATATTTAAGGACAATTCTTACAAAACGCAGAGAAGCAGAATGTATGTCCAGTTTAAACCAGCTCTTGGGAAGATCCTAGGCTCCATGGCTGGAGTGACTTAAAGAGTTTGCCATTAGGATGAAGTATCGTAGGCTTAGGTAGCCTGACATCTAGCACAAGTTCCTGCTATCAGTATTGGATGATAAAAAGCAAGGAGTGTTTTCAGTTCTTTGAGGAGTGTGTTTTCTCTGAAGCCCTTAAAGTGTGTTCAAAGCACTGGGTAAAGAAGTGCATAGTGTTAAGGAGGGTGGGAGCAAATAGATAAAGTAATATTAAAAAGAACCAGGAAAGGTAACTCTTGGGGTCAAGCTCTTGTCCCTGGAAATGTTTCACCTGGTGTTCCATAATCAAATGTTTGGTGCAAGGATTTGTATTATACAGGAGATTCAAAGGCTCAGTGTTGAGCATCTGTCATCTATCCTGACAAAAATCTCCCCAGTGTTGCTAAAACATCTGATGTTTGTTATCGCTTCTTTGTCCAGCTCACCTGTTAAAACTTGACTTTTTTGGTACGCAGATGCTCTTAGGGTGTGATAGGGTATTAACAATATGTTCTGTGTATGTTCAGGCCTTGCCCTAATTGAGGCATCTAGTCAAGCTGTAATGGATGCTGAAGGGAACACCTGAAGGGGTGGAGCAGGATCAGAGTAGGTAGGAATGCTGCTTTCTGACATGAAAATTAATTTGGAAGTCCATCTGATTTCAGGTCTGTGTTTCTGAAATGAGAAACCTGGTGGTGTGCTCCTCTGTAGTCTTACAGTTTCTGTACTAGCAGGCACAGAATCGGATAAGAGTGCCATAGGGCTTTGCATCACAAGAGGGGGACTGCTGTTTTGGCATGCAGTAATAGTTTAGCGTAATAAGCCTGGAATCTTCCTATGATAGGAGTAAGTAGTAACTTGTGAGGGCAACAGGGATGTCTGCAGATGACAGGTCCAAGGGGAGAAATAACAAATTCCCCTCTCTTCCTGTACTTACTACCTGCAGCCTGAGCTGCAGCCAGAGCCGCAGCATTCATGCTGGCAGCATAAGTACTCCTTTGGCCTGGGGGAAGCAGCAGCGCCACAGGAGGCAGAAAAAAACAAGAACTTCTGGTCTCATTTCTTCACCTTACAGGTGTTTGTAATTGCATGTTTTGTCTTCTCTGCTGCTGAGTTCAGCCATACAAAGGGTCTCACCAGGCATTATTTGCTGCCGTTTGCAGTTGGTCTGACAGATAGAGTGAGATCATGGATTAATGAAATTAAACTTTGATGTGTAAGGTGCCAAGGGACTGCTAGTGGATTTTCTTGGCAGTAGGGTAGCAGAAGCATATTTTACTTACGTGCATAGTACTGGATTGGAGAAGCTCATTATCTGAACTGTGTTTTTGATTGCCTGATGTCCTTTAAAATTTGGCCTTTAGATGTAGTTGTAAGAAGTGTGAAGTAACACTTGTTTGTCTTGATAAGCTGGCAGTGCTGAAAGAGGGGAATTTTGTCAATATTGTAGAATTAAAGCTGTGGAACTTCAGATTTCACAGCGCCCAATTTTGCAACTTTATTGTTCTCTTCTCATTTTTAATTGAGCTCCTACAAACAGTAGAAGAGCAGGAGTTGAGTGGAAATAGATGATGTCACTTAAAGAAACCCAAGGTTTCCTGCTGATCTATTGGAAATACAGAGCTCCTGGATTCCATACTTACTGTGACAGTGCTTCAAAGGCAGCTGAGCAGTTCTCAAGTGACAGTGATAGTTCAGTGCCTGCTGGGTAATCGTCAAAAAAGCTGTTCTTTAACAGCTTCTCATGATGATCTGGAGATAGCTTAGGCAAACCAACATGGTAGAGCAAGATATCTCATGTATGCAGGCTGTGTATGCAGGCTGTTAGCTGCTCATGACCAGGGGAAGGGCAGACCATGCTCCAGCGTACTGTCACCATTTTCATAGTGTGGATGTTGATTTTTCAGCAGCTTCCTTCTAT
Organism: Psilopsiagon aurifrons; assembly: GCA_025447955.1. Lineage (NCBI taxonomy): Eukaryota > Metazoa > Chordata > Aves > Psittaciformes > Psittacidae > Psilopsiagon > Psilopsiagon aurifrons. The sequence continues at coordinate 37,365 of JAOEHY010015062.1, forward strand.
AAAGTGTTGGTGGTGACTTAAAAATAAATCTATGGACTGTAATTTGGTTGGACATTGTTTATTATTTTATTTGCTTGTATTTTATGCTAATGTAGTCTGTCTCTCCTTTTTTGGCAGTGAGGAATCCCTATACAGGCCACAAGTACCTTTGTGGAGCACTACAGTCTAGCATTGTTTTGTTAGAATGGGTTGAACCAATGCAAAAATTCATGTTAATCAAGGTAATATTATAATAAGGTGAAATGTTCTCATGTTCAGTTCTACTTATCTTAAATGACTTGTTAAGTATTAGCCATTTCTTGTGTTAATACACTTTTCTCTTGGTTTCTTTTAAATTACTTTGAAAATAACTATTTAAACATGGAATATGTATTAAGTGACTCAGAATATTTATAGGAGTTTTCTTGGTTTTGTGGTGCACTTCCATTAAAGAAGAAAATCCTTCCCTTCATGAACACTGTGTTTTAGTTGCACAGTAAAAAACTGTCTGATAGACTGAGACATGGCCAAGTGGAGTGATAACATGGGTTAACATCCAGCTTCCTCCCATACCAAAGAGAAGGTGGCTGCTTATTTTATGCTTTGTGACACTAGAGGTGCCCAGAACTCCAGTAGAGAGGCAGCTATAACTTGGTCAGCCTAGCAGCCGAGTTAGAGTCTGCATAGCCCAGGAGAGCAATGATGGGTATAGCACTCTTGTCATCTGTGTGCAGCTGCACAGGACACACATGATTGAAGACATCCTGTTTTATTTTAACTGAATTGGCATGAAGACTTGTTCATTGGCTTGTTAACTCAGGCTTTTTGTATCAGTTACTGTTATCTGAAGAGGTAAACTTAATGTTCTAAAATGTATGGCATAAAATTTACCATACAGTTTAAATACCTAATAGAGACTCAGTCTAAACTCATTTATTTTCTAATGCCTATTTTTGTTTCTTAATCTAGCACATAGATTTTCCTGTACCTTGTCCACTGAGATTGTTTGAAATGCTGGTAGTCCCTGAGCAGGAATTCCCTTTAGTTTGTGTTGGTGTCAGCAGAGGAAGAGACTTCAACCAGGTGGTGAAGTTTGAGACTGTCAACCCAAATTCTACCTCTTCGTGGTTTACAGAAACAGGTTTGTACACTATTACAATTGCATTCAGAAATGTTCCTTGCTCTTCTGTTACGGCTGAAGCACTAAAAAGGTAGTTTCCTCTGAGAAAACTAATGGTTAAATCATTAAGGCTAAGTGATCATTGTAAGTTCTCTTTAAATCTGTTTGTACTTGCTTACACATGCACTTTTTTGGATGTTTCTTCTTGTTGAACTGATCTGATTTCTTGAGAGTTTTGAGTTTAGCAGATGATGGGGCTGCGTTTTCTTTTTTTGCATTCCCATAAATCAGAGTGTACTTGACTATTACCCAGTCTATTGCCCACTGTGCTGTTCTGTTCTCTACCCTGGCAGCATAACGTCAGTTTATTTAATAGATTTTAATAGAATTGCACTCTGAGCATTTTCTTTCAGCATCTCTGTAGGTGTAGTTTGCCTCTCCTGCAGTAAGCCAGTGTGATTAGAAATGGGGTTATCAGCTTCTTGCTGAGAGCATTATTTCTATTCTCCCTGTGTGGAAAGCAAAAGAGATTAGGACTGCTGGTAGCAGGAAGCCAAGTATCTGCCTGTCACTGGTCTGGGGACCATGAGTGGGGAGGCCACCATGTGAGCAACAGTATAAATGGTCTTAAGAAAGACATGTTCTAAGGATTAATTTTTAGAGTCGCAAGGATCCCCCCTAAACCTAGAAGCAGTAGTGAGCTGACCCCAGTCATAGCTTCCAGGTTTAGAAGCAATAAATAGCTTTGTTATTACCAGGCATAGAGCCCTTGTTGATCCAGGATGAATTTATACGTAGTCCTGTGCTGGCATACACATATCTGGCTGATTGTGTACCATGCCATTCACTAAGAAGAGCAGTTTACGCTACAAAGATGCTTGCTGACTTTCTCGTTGCTGAAAAGTGCATCAGATTTTGACACGCTTTAAAGCACAGTTACAAAAACCAAAGTGATCGGTGGATGACTGATTAATGCACTGCAGAGTACAGTTACTTCAAAGTTAGTGCATTTTATTTTCAGACTTACACATCTGTTCATGTAACTGTGTGACTTGGTTAGAGTTCATAAAACAGAAAACTGAAGAGAAATTTTGACCCATAATGTCTTGTTGTCATTCTTCTCTCAGTATTGTCTGCAGTGTGGAGGTGTCCCTGTCCATTGCAGGGGGGTTGGAGCTAGATGATCTTAAAGTCCTTTCCAAACCAACCAATTCTATGAATAGTAATCCCTTCATGGTTCCTTTTCTTTTAATGCAGAAAATTTAACATTGCATTGCATCTTCCAAAAAGATGCACTTCCTTAGCTTCCTTAAGTCATTTGTGTATTCTTGTGTTGTGGCTATATTATTATTTACTCCTATTTGTTTGACTGCAGTTTAAACCCTCACATTGTATTGGCTTATTCCTGTCCTCTGCTGGCAGGAGAGCAATAATGCAATGAAACTGATTTTTCAGTGTTTTTTAAATGTGGGAAGGGTGTATGTACCATATGGTCACAAACAGCATCCATCACACAGTTTCCACAGTAATGTTCATTGTTTGAAGTTTGATATTTTCCTGTAAATGTGTTCTAAAGATGTTAAAAAAAAAAAAAATAGCTTGCAAAGACTATACTGCAGGGGGTTTCTCCTGTGTCATCCTTCTGATAGCTTCAGCAAGTACAGTGCATGTTTCCGCATCACATAATGTGGTTGCACAGATGTGTGTCTTCCAGTCCTTCTGTTGCATGCTTTCATCATGGCTATATCCACCTTTGGTTAAGACCATTCATTAGAAATTGGTCAAAATCATAAATATGTGCCTTCCAAGACAAACAGCGAAAAAGAGATGGAGGGACCATCTCAAGGAGCATGTTTCTGCCATCATCCTTGAGAAGCTTTTTGTTTCTCAACAGGACCATGGATTTTATTCTTTAACTGAAAACTGCTTTTGTATTTTAGGTAACATGCTCTAATTTCTCATCTAACAGATACAATTAGTTTCTCTTTTCTGTATGAAGGAACACCTACAGAATTGGTGACAGTAATGCTGAATTAGTAAGAGCTGCTTTTTGTATAATGTCAGTGTCAACAATCATATGGACCAAAACTATACTTCTCTTGAGCTGATGTGTCCACTAATTCCTGGTGGGTCAGATCCCTTTGTTTACTGTGATGGGGACTGCTGCAGCTGTAATGCAGAAGAGAAGAGTGTGACCCTTCTTTTAAGAGTTTGGAGAAGGAAATAATAATCCCCTATTTTTGGAAGATTAAAGGATGGAAAACCTGAAACTAGCAGCAAGAATTAAGTATGAATATTAAGTCCCTAGCAGCAGAAGAAAAATGGACTGAAACAGCATTCAGATTTAATATGGACAGTCTCATATATCTGTCTTTTTTGCCACAGCAATATTGAATTACAGCAACAGATAATATAGAGAGAACAATGTATACCTGAGTTTGCTTTTGTGACTTGGCTCAACAGGCTGGATTAGGTTCATACTTTAATATTACAGCTTCACTTTTCCTGTCACAGTCAACATGTGGGATATGTGGACATGCCTGTGCCTCTCTGAGAGAAGATAAATGTTAAGATGATTATTTTAAGTAGAAGAAAACATACTAACCCATTAAATTTTCTCAATCTCTAGAACTTCCATTTCAGATTTCATGCTAATTTATGTTATGAACTAACACTGTCATTTTTTTATAGACACTACAGAGACAAGTGTTGTACATGTAACACAGCTGGAGAGAGATACCATTTTGGTGTGTTTGGATTGTAAGTTCTGGTATCAACTAAATACATACGTATGCATGTACATGCATACTGTCTGTCTTCAAATTAGGTCATATATTGACGATTGATTCTTGATTAACATGTCCTATTTATTGTCTAGGCTGCATAAAAATAGTGAATCTGCAAGGCAGGTTAAAATCCAGCCGCAGACTGTCATCTGAGCTCACATTTGACTTTCAGATTGAATCAATTGGTAAGTTCCAATTTCATTATTAATACTGAATATCTGGGTAGACTGGAAAGCCATATGAAATTTAACAAGAGCGAGTGCCAGATTCTGCATCTGGGACAAGGTGGTCCTGAGTGTGTAAACTGGGGGATGAGAGGCTGGAGAGCAGCTCTGCAGAAAGAGATCTGGGTGTTCAGGTTGATGGCAAGCTGTGTATGAGTAAACACTGTGCCCTGACAGGCAAAAGAGCCAGCCATGTCCTGGGGTGCATCAAGCACAGCAGAGGAGGTGACTGTTCTACTGTATGCTGCACTGGTGCAACCCCACCTTGAGTACTGTGGGCAGTTTACAGATTCTTCCTGGGAACCTACACACTTATCCTGTCTTGAGGAAAGCCCTAGACCCATTTCCTTTCACAGGGTGCAAATGCACGTATTTCTCACTGTGTTCGTGACAAGGGGAAGGGCTGGGAAGTAAAAGGCCCTGTAAAGCTTTGTGTTGCTGTTGCTGAAGAACTGTATTAGCCAGTAGTTGCTGGGAAATAAAACATGTCACTGCAGTATCTCTGTAACTTTTCTGCTAAAATTCAATATTTATTTTCTATATGAATTATGTATTTTCAGTATCTAATTTATATATTGGAATGGAGAGGGGTTTCCTGCTGAAAGGACATGTTTATGCCTAGACAGAAGGACATTTGTAGAAATTTTTCTGGTTGGGTAGGAATATTTTTTAATCCTGCGCCTTAAAAAAAGAAATATATAAATGCAGCTACTTTTGAGGCAGGTTCAGTGATTCCTGAGAGACATTCTGCAATCTCTGTGGGTGAATGTGATAGACTAAAGCATACATGTACAGAATTCAGAACTGCAGTCATGTACTTTTGGCCTTAAAAGCATGACTTGACATTCTGCCTCAAAACTGATTACAGTGTTCTTTGTTACCAGTATGTCTACAAGACAGTGTGTTAGCCTTTTGGAAACATGGTATGCAAGGAAGGAGTTTCAGATCAAATGAGGTGAGTACTACATTTTGCTTCAAATTCTAGCTTCTAATATAAGCCGAGTAGAGGGTACAGTAACTTCCTAGTTAGACCTGGAAGCTGGAGTTTCATTCTAAGTGTGTTTCATAAGCTACAGACTGACTAGTGAAGTTATACGATACCCCCTGTCAGGTTTATGACATACAAACCAGAAAGCAACAAGAGACCAGGCCACGATGCCATTGAAAATATCCAAGCCTAATTCTCGGGAACATTTATCATCTTCACCTTAAATTGCTTTGAAGACCAATGTCAGTCTCTTTGCCTCTTACAAGTGGGTACCAGAATTTGGGCTCTGCTAATGATTGCACACTCTGCTGCTGAGCTTTAGCTTTTTGTCGGTGTTGAGTGAGTTGCCTGTTGTATTTTAGTTTCTTCCATGTTCCCTTCGCTTACAGATACTTTAAAGATTTTGCTGCCCAGCTTTCACAAGAAGTATTTTTCATTCTCAGGAGAAAAATGTCAGATTGATCTAAAGCTTTGGGTGTTTGTTTTTTTTTTTTTTCTTTGTGGATTTTGAGGGTTTTTTTGTTTGGTTTTTTGTTTGGTTTTTAGTAAAATGTGTGTAGTCTCTTTTTTCAGCCAGTTTGAGATATTTAGACATAGTTAATGCATTATAAATACTTTCTCAGTTCCTTTTTTTTTCTCCTTGCTTCAAACCTTGTGTCTCTGTGTGTTAGCAGAAATGCTTTGTAGGATTGTAATGAGTCTCTTAATTCAGTTATTAAAGAATGTTTACAAACTTCACCGGTTTTTCACCAGTGTCACATTGGCTGAGAAACTGAGCTTATTATGACTGATGTATATTAAGGTACATGTACAGTCATCCCATGCCAAGCTTAGATACTTCACACTGTGATACGTTTTTTTGCACAAACCACAGTTGACCTCATCTGTGCTGGCAGTAAGCTGTTTTTTGTGGTAAGTTGGACCGAAGACTAGAGTCAGACTGCTTCTTATTTCCAAGTCTGCAAATGGTTCTTCTGGCATCTGTGCGTGAAGAAGAATTGTCATTCTCCTAAGAACTCTTAATGGTGGACTGTACCACCCTGCTATTAGCACAAACTATGAGAAGAAGATGAGCCTGCTAGGCAGTTGTCCGACTCCACACTCCCTGTGGATTACTCTACCCACTGGCACTCAGTAGCTTCAATCCAGTTGTTAGAGGACATGCCCCAGAGTACTGCAGCATAAGTGGATGCTTTTTATTGTTTATGTAAAGCATAAGGAACTCTGTCTTCTTGCTTTGTTATTGTCAAGCCAAAGCCAGCACCTAGATGAAGAACAGAAGGCAGAACTGAGCTGTTGTCAGCAAGCCACACAAAACTTTCTTTGTAGAACATGTCTAGGGTAAGCTCTCAGGCCTTTTGAAATTCCTCATTTCTCTTGGTTGTCCTACCAGCCACAGCTATTAAGAAAAAAACCCCAACCAACTGATTTTCATCTCTAGCATGAAAAGCCTGCATTACCAGCCTCAAATCTTGACCGTATTTGTTACTTTTGGGGGCATTTTCTACAATGTATTATGTAGGAAGTGGTTACACAGGACAAAAACCTGACCAGCCTAACTTTGCAGCATGCTTATCTTTGATAAAAGTTGTTAGTTCAGATTTCCTAATCCAGTATCAGTTGGTTTAATTTGGGATGAATCAAGCTGCTTGCAGTTATTTCCTTCTACAACCATGACATTCCACAGTGGTTTGATTGAATAGGAAGAATGAAACAGGGAAATGTGTGAATGCTGAGATGAGATACTCAAAATTTGGGCCAACGTTTTGCAGACTCAACCCACAACAGGGAGGAAGTAATTTTCTTAAAATGGGGAATGTAATTGTTGTGAGTTAATGTTCTTTTGCAAGTTGTCTATACCAGAAATGAATTGACTTAGCTACTAGGATCTGGGAAGAAGAATCTGTTTTTTGGAAACACTGCTGCTTGTTCATGGTGTGACTCGATGTGCTTTTGATTATGCAGTGGGCTTCAGTTGACATTATTGATTAGCATGATGTTTTCTTTGGTGCTTTGGTATTCATTTGATCATAAAGATACATCACAAGTACAATTCACCTGCAGTGAGCAGCTCTAATGCACTAGTCAGAAATGTCAGAATACTATTTTCTTTTTACAATAAGCATATATACCACAAATTGGATTGTTTCTCTGTTAAGGTTTTCAGAATATGAACATATTGCATTGTTACTGTGATTCAGAATTTCAACTGAATGCATTCTATGTGTGATTTACCTGACCCTTTTTGGAGATCTACTGTAGAGTGAGACAATTTGCACCCTACCTATTTCAGTCATGGCTGTAAAGAGAGTTGTACCAGGAGTTCAGATGCTGAGCTGAGCCCTGCTGTTGTACTTGCAGTTGCTACAAGAGGAATTCATGTAATGTGGCAGAAAATACAGAAAACTTTAAGATTTATCTAAAAGTGATAACTGCATTAAATTTTCTAGCTGATTTAAATCAGCAGTAAATTGGTAACATCAGTTGTCGTCAGTTCTTAAGGTTGACTTTAAAAGCAATAAAAACACTCGTGTGTTTAACATGTACATGCTTGTCTTATTTTTGTCTAGATCACGCAAGAAATTTCAGATAATACAAGGATATTCAGGCTTCTGGGATCTGACAGGTATGAAGAGAAGCAAACATGGCATGTTAGAATGAAGAGTGTGTGTTCCTCCTATCTTGTACGAGTTCTTTTTGTTTGTTTTCTTGTGATTCCTTTTACAGCCGCCTTACTCATTCCTTTGTACATGTCTACCTTTCTACTTCTTCCTCAAAAAAAGTCTTCTAGAAGTGTTTGTGGGCTTCCAGAAGTGCTCAGCCATGCTGGGAAGTTCTTTTTTGGCTGCAGTTGCAATCTCCAGGAGTGTCTTCCTTTTTCTGCTGGAACTCTTTTGTTTAAGTTGGTGAAATCTTCACTTTCAGTTGCTCTGCTGCAGGAGCTCATCAAGATCTACATCTTAAGGCAAATGCAAAAAATACTTAAAAACTTTAATACCTCAGTTTCACCCCCAGATATGAACTCTACCAATTGTCCTCCAAGCCTGACAGCTCAGGTCTTGTTAGAGCTCTTGGTAATTCCCAATGTCACTGTTTTGGCACCTGCTTTGCAAGACACTAACACTGTGTCTGACCCATCATATACCAGCTTGGCGAGTCAGTAACTGCTGTTTTAGGAATGGCACTGACTTCCTCAGCTTTTTCTGCCTTGCTGTCAAACTGTGTGCTTCTACAACAGCCACAAAACCAGCAGTTTTGTCTCAGGGTTGTTTATATTGACATGATGATTTCACCAGTCATGGATTCATATGAAGTGCAAAGATAGGCTTCAACTTTTCTTTTGAGAATTGTCTGTGTTTTACACAGTATACTCATTTTTTTTTGTGGCATCTTAGAACTACAAGAAAAACTTCATATCAACCAAAGGCCTTCCCCATATTCTGTTTTTCCAAACTTGATGCACAGCCCTGTAATTATCCATAACATCAACAGCAGTGAATGGTGCTGCAGCTTTTATGGGCTAGCTACAAGCAGTTTTTGCTGGTTGGGGGTTGAGGATTCTGCCTTACATACGTAAAAAGGACATGCACCTGTTGGAACAGGTCCAAAGGAGGGCCACGAGGATGATCAGGGAACTGGAGCACCTCCCGTATGAAGATAGGATGAGAAAGTTGGGGCTGTTCAG
>JAOEHY010015063.1:0-26922 GCA_025447955.1 Psilopsiagon aurifrons
GCTGTTCCCAGGCTGAAAGTCAAAACCACAGCACTGCACCAGCTCCTAAGAAGGAGAAAAATGACTGCTACTGCTGAGCCCAGGACACTTGTATTTTCACAATAGAATATTTTGAAAAGTGATTACAATATTAATATGTGCCTTGAGTGGTTAAGTTAAAAATCTTATGGGAAATGTTCTTTAGTAGGATAATTTTTTGAGGCTTCATGCACCTGTATGGCAGGTACTGCTTGGTTCTTCAGGGATACCTGTGTTCACAGAAGTGAGATCGTTTGATAAGACCGGAAGCAAACAGGTACAAGCAAAGTTATCAGTGTCTTAATACTAAGCAGATTTCCCAGACTGTTATCAGATGTCTGTAGCAATAGTACCACAACATTTGGTGGAAGGCCTAGCCTGTAAAGACACTCAGAATGACTGTGACACAAATAGGTTCCTGACATTGTGAGTCTGGGGACCTGCCCACAGCTTCTGAAAGACTGATCATCCTCCTTGTTTAAAGAGGAAAAAGCAGCGCAGACAGTTTAACTTGATGGAACTCTCTGTGATGCTGTATGGAAATATTTCTTGGTGGATTTCTGTGGATCAAAATGTTTGTGGTTGTTGATTTTTTGAAGAGTTTAAACCCAGGGGAAGCAATACCTATTCTTAGTGTTTCCTATGAGTTAGTTATGTCAGGAATTTTGATTCTGACAGTAACTAAGAGAGTTAAAGGTATGTACTGAGTGGATGTCTGGATTCCTTTCCATTAAAAGTTTCCTGTAATTACATCAGTTATCCCTGGTTCCTGAAGTGTTGATTTTTAAGCCTTTGAATGAAACTTTAGCATTACTTAAACATAGTTGCAGACACCTAGTGTAGTAAATGAATTTGTAGGCTACTGTCTTTTGTGTTATACTAGTGGTATAATACTTTCTAACTTATAATTCTGGACAGTAGGGAAGAATACTTTCATCCCACTCTTAGACCCCCATTACCAGATAAACCTTCAAAATAAATTTATCTTTCATGAGTTATGTACTTTTCTTTTTTAGGTTTTTTTTTTGTAGTAATTGTAGTTCAATGAGTCCACTCATGCTTTTACTTGCTAATGATATCAAATTAGATTCTTAATCACTTGCCTAATTTTTTTCCAGGTTTGATATAGCTTGAGGTGCAACTCCAGTTTGTAGATCTCAACAGTAGCTTTTCTGGTCCACAAATGGCCTTTGCAGTATGCTTTAACTGCTTGTCCATATGGATTCCTCATAGGAGAACACTGTACAGCTTTCATCAATGCATGAAAATTCAGTTCAAAAAAATAAAACGATGACTGCATTTTTCCTGGTGGAAGTAGTTTTGTGGTTTGATAGCCAGTATGGACTTTGGCTGTCGTCTTATCCAGCGTGTCAGTTTTTCTGAGCCAAAAAAAGCTTTGCCTGCTGGAAAGAATGCATGAATACAGCATATGAGCTAAGCTATATATGTAAAGTAGATATATAGGAGTAAGCTAAGGTTAAGCATGTGCCCAAGTATATTTGTGAACTGCGTACAGTACTCAGTACAGCAGGTACTGAATACAGCAACCAACCTTGGTGTCTTAACCTGCTGTTAAAGGAATGGCAGTGGCAGAACAGGTTATTGAGCCCTTATTCCTGTGGTTTCTAAGTAAATATATCCTTGTGTTGCACCAGTTTCAGTTAGAAGATTTTAAATGTGCACTACACTTTTGAGAGACAGCTTAGAATATGATCCTAAGAAATCTTATGCAATTAAGTTACATCACAGGGATGCTGAAAGCATTCATGGCTTAGGTGAGTGTTGTACATACAGGCATATGTCAGGGAATGTCAGCTTGAGGCTTTTGGGATGTGGGGAGTGGGAGGAGTACTTGTGCCAGCTCTGTGTAGCATGATAGGGCTGTATTGGCATGGGGTGGGAGTCTGTGATCCCAAACCCGCCTCAAGGAGGAAGCAGATTAGCAGCTGAGGCCACTGAGGTCACCAGTTACTCTGAATTCTAACTGCCCCGTAAAGGAGCTGTTGTCATCTGCTGGTTGCAAATACCTCCTAGGGATGGCCTCCCCTCAGGTTTCTGTTTTGTAGCTCTTTAGGGCTGACTGCTTGAGCTGTTGCTTTGCAGAAGCAGGTGTGCCGCCAGTGTTGGCATAGGGCACTTACAAAATCAGTTGAAGGCTTGTTTCTCCTTTTGATAATGGCTGGAGGGCAGTTCTCCTGGTATGGAGGCTTTGAGGGAACTTTGAATGATAAATTTTTCATATTAGAATTGGTGTGTAGTAGAAATGGAGCTAAAACTATAAATGTGTATTTTCAGAAGTGCTCTTAATATATTCTGTATAACATCATGTTCAAATGGTACGTATCCAAGTGTGTTATCATATTAAAAAAACAGTTCTGCTTGATGAAATACAGTGTTTTTAATGAATAGGGAGAGGCTGTATGCTTGGTTCATGTCGTTTTGTATCTGACACATGATTTTGTGTGTGTTACCCAGGAGCAGTCTGGGTAACTGCTGAAATTAGTGAATTTCACAGAACAGAAAATATTTAAAGGTTAGTGTGGTATATTTGCTGTGGAATTCTGTTGCTAATAACTCGGTTAATTAATCTTGGATTACAGTTACTGTTTGCACTGTAGTAACAAAGCTTGAATTGTACTGAGCAGGGAGGACTGAGAAAATGAGCTTGTCCTGTTTATTTTTTAAGCTAGTAGGAACACAAAACACAGACTACAAATACAGATACAAGCCTTTTATCGTCTATTTTTCTTTACCTGATCTTAAGAGTCTCATTTTAAGACATTGCAGAATCCAGGGTTTAGTGCCTACTTTCCTTTGTGCTCTCTTCACACCCTTTTGTTTCAGGGATCTCCTGCAGCTCTCATTTTACCCCTCCTAATTTTGGAGCCTGTTGTCTGTGTCAGCTGCTCTGAATTGTTCCCCATAATAGAGCCTCTGTGCGGTTCATTTTCTACCTGCTCCGTCACCCTGTTTCTCCCCCTCTTTTCTTTTAAATGGTCCTACTCCTGCTTTTTTTATTCACCAGCTCTATGCATAATCTTTCCAGCAGGTCTCCTGCTACAGTCATTGCTACTCACACTGAGTTGTTTTCCTAACTAGTTTGAGCCCTTGCATTTCTTTTTAGCACATCTTTTCTTTGTGACATCTTTGTCCTACCTCTTCCTACAAACCTTTGAAATTTACCTGTAGCCCAATTTTTTAATGTGGAATGCAGACAACTGAACAGCTGTATTCCTATATGTGCTTGTGTGCATGAGAGGTAAATTAAATAACTGACCCTCATGCATGCAGGCTATGGCAGGTCACATTAGAGAGATCCTTTCCCTAAAGCAGCAGGTAGTTGGGGAATCCAGATTTTCCCAAGAGTTACTGATTTTGAACTCTCCATCTTGAACCAAAACCAGTAACTCTTTGTCACTTAGCACATTCCCTGATAAGCTTGGTTGCCTCATGCCATTAGTTCTCAAGTTATCACATAGCAGACCCAAAACTGCTGTTCGGTGAGCTTTACACCTCTTTATTTTAATCTCTGAGTTTGTTTTTCAAGATTAAGCAGAGTATTAGATTTTCTTTTTTATTTCTCCCTGAAGATCGTGGAATGGTGTTTTCTGCCAGTCCTGGATTTGTATAGGAACTGTAAAGGTCTGTTCCATTATTCCTGGAGTGATGGTTTATGATGATGGAGATGAGGGTGCTTGGTAAGCTAAAGCATTGTACCTCAGAAGAAGAGGGTGTGAAATCCTTGGGTTAACTTAAATGTTTTGGCTAGAATTACAAACCTCCTCTGTTTGTGTATATATGTATGTTTATAAAACTGGTTTTGAACCCAGTTCATAAGCAAGATTCTGACAGTTGTGCTCCTTAGAAACAGAAATTACTGCCAGAGGGGTAATGGAAACTTGCATTCTCAGCTGCTGACTTTGTGCTTCAGGCACTCGTCAGATGCATGGCTGCTATAACATACTTTCTGACTGCAGTAAGTTACTGAAACTTCAGGAATCTTGACTTGTGAGCTGAAAGCCTTTTCCCGTGTAACTGGTAACACATCATCATGTGGCCAAAATTGGTGTGTCCCATATGTGTGCTGGGCTTATCTCCAGTTGTGTGAGGAGCGGCTGCTGCTGCTCCCTATTCCTCAGGAAAAAGGTTGTTGGTAAAGAAGTCAGTAAGAGGTTGTGACATGCTCTCTGGCTGTGATTTAGGAGAAGTGTTGAAAAATGCCAGCACAAATCAGGGCCCTGGTCAGACTAGGGGGTCTGGCCTGCAAGTGGTGGCATCTCTACAACCTGAGTCAGCACTGACTAATTCTGCAGAATCCTTAAAAATGTGATGGACAAAATCTGAGGGCAGCATTTGATGCAGTAACACTGTGTTGCTTACCTTCATGGGACTAAAGCATAGCTTCAGGGTTGAATTTTGGAACCTGAATGTATTATGTGCTAGAGGAGCAGAAACAAGGCATCAGGCAGCGCTTCAGTCCAAGATCTGTTCCTCAGAGCTTAATTTTCAACAGGAAGCATAAGAACAAGAACAAATAGAAATGCTTGGTGTTAGTCACTCGAAGCATTCAGAGTTTCTGTGCTGCAGGAAAGGGAGAGATGTCTCTGCTCTCAGTTTTCCCTGAAGCCTGGTGGGGGAGAGGGAATGCATATGTTTTTCCCCATCTCTCTGCATGTTCTGTTCCCCACAATAAGGTAATTTGTGAATTTTTATATACTTGCTTCTACTTTTGATGTTTCAAGGGATTGTAACTTGCCACTCCTGTCATATACTGCTCCACAGCTCCCAATATTTATGTATGAATTTTCCTTAAGAAGCCTTTTTCACTGTTCTCCAGGTTTGCGTAACACTGTCGGCTTCTCTTAGTAAGGTCTGATTTAGTTAATGAAGAAGTTGACTACTTTTGCTGTAATATTGCTTATACCAAAGTCGTGGCATGTTGCTCTTGAATTTTGATTACAAGTAATACTAAGGTACTACAGGAAGCTGTCAAATACTAAATATTTTGTGTGGCTGTCAGCTAAAGTCATGTATGAAACAGTGATGGCACCGTCACTTTTATTGAAGTCAGTAGCAACAGAAATGAAAAAATCTATAATAATCTGGAAGGAACGAGAACTCTGTGGCTGAACTTCCAAATTTCAGCCCTGTGGTTTTTAACCTGGTTTTCCTTTATTTAATCTTGATTCTACCACAGATATTAATACCCGCAGTGTCTTCGCATGCTTGGAAACTACTTGACTACTATTATTTCCCTTCCATATTTGTTGATGCATTTTATTATCTAGTTGGGAGTACGGAAGAAAAAGTGTCCGTGAGCATGTGAGGTTAGAACATCTCATCGGTGTAAGAGCGCATAACATTTCTGCATGAAAGGGAATGTGATGCAGCAGCCAAAGCCAGATGTTTAATTTTGAACCGATTTGTTTATTGGAGGGAGATTTTATTCAGAAAAGTGCGTTGTGAAGAAATTCCTGGCAGAAGATAAAACTGTAGGAGATTTAGAGGAGTTTGGAAGGAGTCAGTTTTTCAAGCAAGAGAGGTAAAAGCAGGAATAAAGGAGGATGAGTCTGGCATCGCCAGGCAACATTGGTTTCTATTGAATGTGTTTTTTGCTCGTAGAGATGTGGGCTCTTCTAATTGCTTATTCTTGGGTTTGGGTAAGTGTTTCTATGGAAAAAAATCAGATATTCCTAGTCTTTGTCTGGTAAAAGTTTACCCTTCAGAAGTTTTTCTTTTTTTTTTTTTTCAACAGCAGTCCTGGGGCAGTGAAAAATCATGTTGGGGTGATAGTAGTGGAACAACTTTTCGGGTTGCCTAAGTAGTCTTAGAGCAGCCGACGCCTGAACTGCAAGGTAGGAGTTCAGAGTAAGGAATATACTAACATGCCACAGCAGCCTGCTTTCCCTAAAGTATGTCTGGCAGAAGGGTTTCTGTAAGTCGCCTTCACCCTTTCTCCCTTTTTCTCCCTTCAGTGAATGTTATTTTTATCTTGGATTTGCCCCCTTGTCTTTCATCTGAGGAATTAACAATGGATTGCTGCTATAATTGTGTGGCAGAGTACTCACAAACACTACTTTTTAGAAGAGGACCTCTTTTAAACTGGAGGAAGGTATGTAAGAAATAATTTGAATGAAAAAAGTGAATGCTGCCAACATTCCAGACCAAAAATAGTCTTGACTTCAAAGCATTTGTAAGAGCTATGGGACAGGTAATTTTGAAACCTGTTTTATTTGGAAAACTGCGAGGATTAAAGAGTTTCTTCTGCACTTGTGTTTTGGGAGTGCTAAGAGAGGATTCCTGACTTGACTCTGAAGAGCTGTTAGATGGAAGGAGAACTGCTAACTTTGGGGAGAGACTAGGATGGCCATTTCTTGTCTGAGCTGGTACTTTCCCAGATGTATAGCATTAGCAAAGTAGTCATCTGACAAGAGACTGACTGACTTGAAGCTGCAGCAATCACTCTACATCTGATAAAAGATCCAAGAGTGTCTCTTCATTTAAATTGAGTTTTCTTTTGGTACTTGTCCTAACAGGAAATTAAAAGGATAGCTTTCTAAGTAACTATCTCATCATCCAGTTTTCTTCAGAAAGATGTACAGATTTATATAGGAATAAATTTAATGGTATTAGCTTTTTCTTAATGAGATCTAACGCTATCTTTCAAGCTGCCTCTTCAGTTATGTACATAAGCACAGAGTCAAGAATGGTATCTGGCATCTGGCGATTATTTTTACCTGTGCTATTCAAAGACTGTACTTTTAGAAAGTGGCTTTTTTGCCTAGGTATGAGAAATAGGCATTCAGCAACCCCAAATTCAGGTAAAAATCTGTGGAGCTTTGAGAGTTAATTTAGGAAGTATCTCAATATTTTGTTGTTGTTTCTGCATTCACCTTTTTGTATGGGATACAAATTCTGGTCCAGGTGGCGTGTAAAAAAATTCCAGAAGCCTGAAGAATTTATTCAGTACTTAGAATGACAGTAAACTGGAAAGTTCATGGGAACGGAGTCTGAACAGGGCCTTTATGTTAGTGCTTTTTGAGCTGGAAAGTTGAAAATTGTTTTAATATATGTATTTTTCACATTTTCCTACTGTCATGAGGTGGATTGAATGGGGTATTTTGTAAAGCAATTGATAAATTACTGAAGACTATAAAGTGAACATTGTCTAGAAATGGACAATGTACTCTTTTTTTATTCTTTGTCTTAAGCAGCGTTGGTTGGGAATAAATGCGTTTTTGAACTGAACAAACATCTTTTCCTCTTTCTAGTTTAAAAGTGAATATACGATTTTTCTATTGGGGAACAGAAGGTCAGCAGTTCAATTTTATTTTCAGCATTTTATAGACAGTTTAAAGTGAAATCCCTTGAAAAGTAGGTAGCAGTGTTTCAAGGGATTAGCAGCAAAATGTAGCAATCCACAATGACTCTGAGCTTTGTCCTTCTGCACCAGATCAAGGTTAAACTTCTGATGTCTGAGGACTGTGCTTTGTTTATACAGTACATAAATGTACTAATACTTCCAGTGAACTATAATTCCTGTAGGCCATTGAATGTTTGAGATAGGGGTAAAGACGCAGCAGTACAAGCAAATCATTCAAACGTGGGGTTTTTTGGAATCTTGAAAGATATTCAAGGATGTCTGCTTTATAAAATTTGATGATGTTCACCAGATCCAGAGGGCTGGTTGTTTTAATTTCAAGGCAAGAATGAAGGTTTATCAGTAGGTGAGGATAAAAGTGCGTTAAGTGCAGTGCACTTAATTTGTTATTCTTGTTTCCCCAATCTGTCATGTAGATAATACTACCTAAATGTTCTCTCAGTAAAGGGTCTGTTTTTCTTCTATGATCTTATGTGCTTGGCTTCCTCCTACCCACTTTTAGTAAGGGACTGTCGAGAGGTTGATAGGTGTGAAATGATTTGTAATTTCATCTTGTGTTGACACGTAATGTATGTTATATTCTCCCTGGACTTTTCCCTCTTTTCTATCTTGGTTTTGTTTGTTTGTTTTCATGTATTTCTGAATGTATAGGTAAGCTGTCAGCTGGGAGGAATGGAGAGAGAGCAGTCCAGAGCAACACTAGCAAATACTAAGCTTATCTGTCTCTCTGACTTAGTAGAAACACCCATAAACCACTGTGGAGATGTGGCCATTAATCATTGCTGCTGTTTTAGAGGCGAGATGAGGTCTCTTTTCCCAAAAGCTTCGTTTAGTGCAGTTGAGCTGTTTATTAACTGCGTGGCTTTCCTGAAACTCCTTTTAAAAGAATTCAGGAAAAGGTGAGCCACTGCTCCTTTCTGACCCTCTCGCTCTATTTACCTAAATATGAGGCACCATTTGGAGTTCCGTTGTGTTTACTCTGCAGCCGAGAAATACAGGCTAAAAAAGCTGCTGCCTCCTTATTTGTTTCATGCTGTTTGCAGCCAAAAGCTCTGAAGAAGTCCTCTCTACAGTCTGTGTTTTACCATTGCTCTCTAGAATGTGTGAAACCATTGCTCTTGATGGCAGTGCCTTCAAAATAAAGCAAGAAGCAGCTCTTTGCCCTAGTAGTGGAAAATGTCACTGCAGATCGGGTCATCCGCAGTAGTTGCATCTGCATAGGCTGCTGATGGAGGCAGAGCAAGAACCTGCAGTCACCATCAGCACCTGCCTGAGCCCTGCCTGCTGATGGAGTTCGCAGCAACAGATGCAGGAAAAGGAGACTGAAGACAGATGGCAGGAGCATTGTGGAGGCTAACGGATGGAGGAAGGGCTTTGTAGGAGGGGATGTTAGCTGACTATAGGCGATCAGGTGTTCCTTTATATTCAGATGCTATTTCCACTTCCCCCCTCCCCTTCTTGAAGCAGACAGAAACGAGTGATGATAATTTACTGTTTCGCATTTCTTATGTTTTCTGATAGGTATGTAATAAAAGGGTGTGAAAAGATACAATTTTTTATAGTCTTCAAGATACAGGGAAATAACTTCTTCCCAAATTCATCTACCTACAGAAATCCATTATCTTAGCATTTTTTGCTTGGTCTGTAGAAGATTTCTTGTACTGTCTGTTAATCTTTGCTCTGCTTTCTGAATGGCATAAAAATACAAATACCTTAAAACACTCCCACCCCCCTCAAAGCAAAACAAAAAGCAAACAAACAAAAAAATTAAAAAAAAATCCCAAACTGAATTATGTTTGTTTGGGGGTTTTGTTGTTAGCATTTTTTTAATTTATTTTTATGCCTTAAACTTGTCCTTAGCCAACTTCTTAAGTCATCCAGTGTTCATGGAAATACTTGAGCCAGGCTTTTATTATAAGCCCTTTGCCTTGTGTGTTGGTGACCATACTCAGTTTCGGCTTAGCTAAAGACTTACTAAGAGTATTTTCTCTTTACTATTGATATCTATCTTTTAAGCCGAAGTAAGTTATAAGTAAGTTATAATATTGCAGAACTTTAATACATGTTGTTATAATACCAGCTTGTTCTGGTAGAACACCAGCTTTTTGTCCTTTGAAATAGAATTTTAAATTTAAATCATCTGTCAGAGGCTAAAAATGAACAGTGCCTGCTTTATAATAGGCGTGCTGTTCCAAAAGGGTATAGAAATATTCTTTTCAAGTAAGACATCAAAAGAGTTTTAAAAACTTTTTTTCCTGAAACAGCAGAGTGCTTATCACATAAATAGGAAAGATAGTACTTAGCATTATGTGTTTTAAAGACGGTCAAAGCAAATAAGCATTTGTATCCTGGAGCTGCCCCAGACCAGGAAATTCTGTGGCACAGCAGTTATGAACAATGAAATTTTAAAAATACGGAATTGTGAAGGTTAGCTTGTGTGAAGGTCACAACATGAAACAGAGTGAGCATTGTATAAAATTAGGGTGGTATTGAATTAATGCGAGTTAGCAGAATGCCAGAACTCAGATTTGTGTTCTTTTGGTGCTGCAGCAGCCTACCTTGTAACAGCCAGATGGCTTTTTCTTTCTACTACTAGAGAAGTAGCAGACTGAAGTATCTGCTGCTTTCTTAGAATACCAGAATAGTTTTGGTTGGAAGTGTCATCTAATTCCAATCCCCGTGTAATAAGCAAGGACATCTTCAACTAGATCAGATTGTTCAGAGCCCCATCCAACCTGACCTTGAGAGTCTCTAGGGATGGTGCGCCTACCACCTCTTTGGCAACCTGCACCAGTGTTTCACCACTCTCATTGTAAAGAAATTTCTTCCTTACATCTAGTTTGAATCTGCATTCTTTTAGTTTAAAACCTGATCCCTTGTCTTATCACAAAAGGCCCTGGTAAAAAGTTTGTCCATATCTTTTTTATAAGCCCCTTTTTGGTACTGAAAAGGCTGCCTTACGGTCTTCCCAGAGCTTTCTCCAAGTCCGAACTCTATCTGCCTTTCCTCATAGGAGAGATGTTCCATTTTAACATTTTTGTGACTCTTAACAGGAGCTGTCCAAAGGAAGACATTTCTTTCTTGTACTGAGGGCTCTAGAGCTCGATGCAGTACTCAAGGTGATGTCTCACCAGAGAGAAGTAAATGGAGAGAATCACCTCCCTTGATCTGCTGGTCGTGCTGCTTTTGATGCAACCCAGGATATGGTTGGTTTCTGGGCTGTGAGCATGTGTTGTTGGATCATGTTCAGCTTTTCATCCACCAGTATTCCAAAAGTCCTTAGCAGGGCTTTGCACTTGGAGGGCATCCCCGCTGATCTTGCCTGGTAGACACTAGTGCTGCTACACCTTCCTACTGGAGCAGGGCTTGGAGAGCTCGAAAGGGCCTAGGCATCACCTACAGCCATTGAGAGATGGTCTTTGCTAAGACTCTGGGCTGCTTGAAAAACATGGGTGGGTCTTGCCAAGGAGATGCAGACTTTGTGATTAAAACTATTGCTTTTCCTTAAATGGCAAGTTTACATTTTAAAAGGTTTGAAGCAGTCCCTGCTTATTTCATTTGGGCAGACTGATTCATGCGATAGGCTTCATGGAAACATGGGTTTTTTGCAAACATCCTTTTAGATGTTATTATATAAACATACATAAAGTGAGATTTCTTTTTTGTTGAATGGTAAATTGCTGTACTGACTCCTTAGCAGGAAGGGTGCATTTCTGGGTGTGTCTAATCTGTATTCTCCTTCATTTCTTTGTGTGTCTTTTATAAAGACTTCTAAGCCACTTACAAGACAAAAAACAAGCTTAAGTTTTGTGCTGGTTTTGAGCTATGCAGAAATTCGTTATCACTAAACTAGTCTTGAGGTTTCCGGTTTGCAGTTACGCTGTAACGCAAGATGCAAAGTGTAACTGTAATTGCATTAGAGATTGGGATATCAGATATGTTGTGGGGCCGAGAAAAGTAAACATTGCTTAGAAGCTGTCAAGAGACATCCGGTTGAAAAAACAAAACCCCAAACTTTACGGTGTTGTGCCCTGAAACAATGGTGGGCGACAGAGAGGGGAAGAGGGTTTGAGGTGTGCTGGGGCAGGCTGTTGGAGAGCATCAGGGTGAAATCAGTACAGTTCTAAATTACTGGTTAGTTAAGACTGATCCTTCACTTTTTCGGAAGATGTGCAGCCTGTATCATCTAAAAAACCCTCACTTGCAGTGCCTGTAGAAGCAGGCTGTGGCAAGGCACTCCTGCCATGTGGCAGCTCCTCCTCCAGTGTGATTAACCTGTTTGACTCTTAGGGCTGTGTTGCCCTCACAGTTTTGTCTGTAATTACTCTTTTTTTGGGTTTTTTGGGGGTTTGTTTTTGGTTTGGTTTCTTTGGGGGTTTTGTTTTTTTTGGTTTGTTTTTTTTTTTTTCTTTCATTTTTTTATGCTATTTTGTTTTTCTTTTTTCCCTCCAGGTGACTCATAGGGAAACTTCAGTACTTTTGCACCTCAGAACAAATGTTTCAGTTTGTTCACATTTTTCTTCCTTAAAACTCTTTTAATAGGTACTAATTGCAGATCCATAATCTGCTGGTATGCTGTGTGAGGTTTCTTTGGGAAGGTCCTTTGTCTCTTTATTTTTCTTTAGCATTAGAGTTTGACTACTTGGAAGTGCTATCAAGGATCGTCCAGTTCATGCTTTCAAATTAGTGGCGCAACTGTAACTCTCCAGAACTTCTTTATTGCTCTGAATTTTCCTCAGAGTTGACTCTAAAATTGTAATAGCTTTGTGGGTGGTTCTGTTATCTTGGCGTGCATTTGAAGATTAAAAGTGTTTAATTTTTCTTATTATTTTTATACTCTAGTTAATGAAAGAAAAGAAAATGGCTGTCATTGTAAAATAGTCCTGTAGAGTGGAAATGGGTATCAAACACTTTCCTGCATCCTATGCAGGAAACTTAGTGTTCTAATTCTGTATTTATTCTTTTGGTAATAATTAATTTATTCCAGACCCAGATTAATAACTTCTTATAGTTCTTAATGAGAGCTGAACTATATTTCTTTCAATACCTTTCACTTGCATTTCCTGACTTGAGTTTGTTGCTTCAAAGAAAGGACCAGGGAGGGGGGGACACAGAAAACCTCAAGAGCTTTTTACTCGCTTTTTTTAAACAAGGTATTATTTTAACCATATAAGACTTACTTCATAAACTGTAAATTGTGAGAGTAGGCTAGGAAATGTAATAAAGAATTCCTTCTTTGCAGTGGATCCATGCATTTGCATTTTCGTTCGCATTTATTCTTTACAACTTCCATTCATCTGTGCTTTCAGCTTTGGAAAACTGACCTGCCTAAAGTACCAACAGCAGCTTATATTGGTTGTGACTGTGCCTTCAGTTTGCACATCAAAGTAAATTAGATAATAATCACTTGCCCTTACTCAGCTATCACTTTCAGTTCTGTAGTCAATACATCCTAATGGGACCTAATAGTGAAATATCCCAAATGAATTGTCAAGCTTGTGTTAAAACAGTCAGCAATTTTAGGCCGCTCAGGTATGTGGGTTTTTTTCTGCTTAAATATCAGTTTCATACCTCGGAACTCCATAGCCAGATGATGAATGCCATCAGAGCTATTTAGTTAACTTTCTATAAAAGTGGGAGGGAATATTCTTACAATAAGTTTTGGTGCAGTAATGTCTTTCTAAAGAAATGTGTCCCTTGGGGTGAATTGACACACATTGTATGCAGTCTTTAAGAGTTAAACTGTAGAATGATTTAGACAAGGTGGCCTTGTCACATAAAGTGATCTATTGCCATTTGTCTAAGTACTGGCAAGTAGCCTATGTAATAAAGCATGGAAGGGGTTTTCTGGTTTTAACAAAAGGTTGCAATTTGGCATGGTTTGATTTGTGATTCTATTTTCTGGTTTCATGTATGATTCTATGATAATTTGGGTCGCTTGCTTACTCTTTTTAAACCTCTACATTTTGGGATTTTCTTGTGGCAATCATTAGAAGTGTATTTTGCTTGGTTTAGGTTAATTTTGCATGAAGGAGATATTTTCCTGTTTTAACAAGCACACATAAGTGCCCAAAACGCTGTGTTCTACTGGAAACAGCTGAAAGTACATCCAAAAGGTGTATTCTTTTCACAAGTTTTTATTTGAATTCATATTCCTGTTGTTTTTAATGCCTTTTGAGCTCTGTCTTTGAGTTTGGTGCTTTACTGATTGCCAAGAATCTAATTAAATGATCTCAAATGTAAAGAGATGCACTTTTTTAGAACTCTTTCTATATGTCAAAACTATTTATCCAGGCTGATTTAAAAAAACCCACCAAACCTAACCACACACCCGCACACAGCAAGACAGAAAACAACTGTAAGTGAAAACAAAGCTTCAAACCTTCTGAAACAGTAGACTGGCTTACCAGAGAGTGCATTTTCATAAGTAAGAAAGCTTCAGACTTTGAATGTACTTCAGATTAAGTGATCTAGGACAAGTTATTTTATTAATTACAGGATACCTAAGCGCATTCACTTACTATAAAAAGGCCTTGAAGGAAAGAGGATTTTCCCGATTTTCCACAACCGTGCTACCTTAAAGGACAATATATTGTGTATTTGCTATGGTTTGCGAAAGATAAGCCAAGTAGACACCAAAGAACATCAGCAACATGTACATTCAAAACCCATTTTGATTTTCTGAGTTTGGGGGAAGGAGGAGAGGTTGTTCAGCCTTCAGATCTTAGAGAAAACTGTGATATGTCATTTGTTAGCCTTCTATTCTCCCAAGGCAATTAACTAAATATTGTCTAGTGATTATGTCTTATGTAATACTGTATAGCAATTGTGTTTTATGAACATCAGTGTCATGTAAAAGCTCCATATCAATTTAGTGCCTTTCAGTGTGCTTTAGGAGGGTATCCAACTCCAGAACAATCTGTTATATCAATTGGCACTTCCTATTAATAGAATTTTTGCTTGTTCCCTTGGTGAGGGATTAAATTTCAAGCATTATTGTCAGTCATTTTTCAGGCACGTTCCTTTTTGCAAAATAGATTTTGAAAGAGGAGAGCACCTACTTCCTTTCTCACTGGATCTTTAAAGCTCAACCATGCCTCCTGTTTGCACTGCCCTAAGTAACTGTATCTCCAGCAGAACCCTGAGCCTGCTGAGGATAGGAAAAGATGCTGCTTTTCTGCCCATTGGGACAGGGCATTGAACTAGCGGGAGGGTTAACTTGTGTCAGTCTCTAGGGAGAAGATTCCAGTTCAAGTGGCATGCTGGAGTGGATTCTTTCTTATTTATCATTGTGGGAGAATCACATTATCCCTGTACGGCTAGGGGTGTGTGTATGTGTGTGTGAGAATCCAGGCCTGGTGAAAGACAATATCTGTGTAACAATTATATATAGTTTGATATTTAAAATAACATCAACTGAGCAAATCTCTAACATGGAAATTCATCAACAGATTCACCAGTTTAGAGGAACTTAGGTGGATTTCTTCCCACACATTTAAGTTTCCATAATCTCAAATATTGTTTGTGTGGTTCAGTTTTAATTATTGGTTCAAAATGGCATGGGTGGTTGTTTGTCTTTGGTTTTTTTTTTCCTTGATATTGCTAAATTCTTAAATCACAGATAGTTTATTGAACATAACATTTTCCTTTCTGGACTTTCTTCTGGTAAAGTGTACTGGGGAGTTACGTCACTAGATATTCCACTAATGTCAGCCTTTGTTCTGCCTTAGGGATAGCAAATGTTGCTCACCTGTCTGAGCAGGCTTTCAATGAAGTCCTTATAACTGACTTTGCCTTGGCTGGGTTTTTGTTCACTGCATTTATAGCCTGGTGTATCTTTCAGGTTTTCCCCTCTCCCAAGGGTATTTCTGTGAAGGAAAACTTTCCCTTGTGCTTGTACAGTAGTGCAGCTGCCACTGAAGACAGGACTCCTCTCCGAATAAAGCCTAAACTGGAGGGAAGAAACCAAGTGTCTGAAAATATCTGAGCTCAACCTGAACTAATTAGTTGTAGCATTGCAACAAATACAGTGTTGGTCAAAAAAACAGTTTACTATTGCTGCTAGCAATGAGCGAAATGCTGGTCTAAAAGGGGCTGCAAGTGTGGATTGGTCACATAGCTAGTATAAGAATTGCCTTTTCAGTGTCTGGGTTGTGGAGTTTTGTTTGCTTGCTCGCTTAGTATGGTGTCTTTGTTTTGGGTTGGGTTTTTGCAGGTTTTTTTGTGTTTTGTTTTAAAAACTGCAGTTGAAAGTTTTATTGCCTTAAAAGTAAAGCAAATGACCACTTGATAAGGTAAGCTAAAACCCAAAGCCATATATATATATATATATATATTATACTTTTTGAAGTGAAACAGTCTTGTACTGAGAAATGACTGTTATATTTAGTAAATTTACAGTTCCTTACATAGGTATTTCAAAGCTTTTCAGTGGTGCTTTTTACAGTGGGGAGTGTTACCCTATCAGTCATGAGAAGAAGACTAGTTCAGCGCTAGAACTTTTGAGCTTTTTGAGAAGGAACATTCCATAAGGTTGTACACTATTAGCAGTAATGGATTTGAATTTTCTTGATGTGAAGAGTCATGCTAACATTAGAAACTATAGAGACTGTGGAATTTTTGTTGTGCAGTCAATGTACTAAGCAATGTACTACAGAAATGTTTTGAGTGCATGTCATGTTTTTACTGGACATTTGTATGCTTTGGAAGGCTGTATTAGTTGTTTTTCCTCAAGTTTTTTCTCCAAATCTAGTTATGTCATTTGCTTCTAATCTTCTATTTGGCTCTCAGCTGTGTTGCAGAAGCATTTCAAAGCTATTAATTCTACAGCCCCCCTTTTGAGGAACAAATATGTGCTTATTTACATATAAGGAAATCTTAGCTCTGCAAATGTCACAGGAAGAACCATATTGTCCTTGATGGAGCCAGTCTAATGCTATAATTGTAAGAAAGTATTTCTAAGAACTTTGACACTAGTTCGTAACGTATAAAAACCCAAGCAAACAACCCACCAAAACCCTCTCAAACCCCCCAAAAACCTCCAAATATCCACCCCCCAAATGAAATTAAAAAGCTAGCACAACCAGACTTCTCTGCACACATGCATACAGCTTTAAATGGGCATATGTTCAACTGCAGTTGTATGATGCATTTTGACTATAAATCCTTTCTCCACATGGGTAGGAACACTTGCGCCATTAAACACACACCAAAACCTGGAGAACTTTACTGAAGCGGGTTCTGCAGGAGCATGCCACTTGAGAAATGTACCTTCACTACCCTTTTGCCAAAATTGCATCATGCAAGGGGCTGCTTGTGAAATGGCATTGTTTCTCAGGCAGGGTGGCAGTTTTACACATCTGCAGCAACTGGAACTGAAGAAATTAGGTAGTGGAGACCTGTATAGTTGATGTGAGCCCTGATGTGTGGGCTCTTCCTGTGCTTCTGTCTTTGTACAGCACCTTGGGGAAGCACTTAATGACTCTTGCAACTGGGCCAAGTCAGTGTGAGTTTTTTGTTTGTTTTCTTCAGAGGAATAGAAAGAATTTAATAGTTTTCCGTCAGTCACTAGTCAAACATTATGCCTAGTATGTTGTTTTAAATTGTTCATATACTGTAATATTGGTAGATAATGTAAACTTGCCTGGTTGTGAAAATAACCTTTTTAGAAGTAGAACCTTTGTGATGGCAACATCAACTAATTGCATTGATGGTGTCCTATTTCTTTATGTTCTCCATGTTCCCAGAAATAATAAGAATTGACCAATTTACAATTGCTGAGATAAAATAAACAGGTTTAAACTGGAGAGAGAGATTATATTGACATCACTGGCTTTTAGGACATGCTTGATTGCAATTCCCCTGTGGCTACATCAGCTTATCGACCTGTAGGCTATCTGTCCATTTCATGTGAGTCAGAAACCAGGGCAGTTTATTGGAGACTGCTGTCTAAAGCTCAGGCTATCCTGTGTCACTGACAGGTTGTTATTTTAGGAAAAAAAAAGTTAAAGGGAATAGTGACATATTTATTGTGAAATCATCAATTTTACTTGCATAAGTTACAGCCTGTTTGAATTCTAAGAGCTGTGTTTCAAGTGCTCCAAACATCATCAATTCTTTTTGAATTCATCTTGAGGCTCTCAGCTATGCAAATGCATGTTTGAATAATGGTTTTGTTGTTGTATGTTCCATTGTGTTTTCTAATTAGAAAATGAACTTAAGGATGTTGATTACTACCTCAGATTTTAAAAATCATTGTTCTACCTTGGCCATGAGAGGTGACATTGCTAATGCTTTCCGGAGCTTTGCTGTCACACAGTTTGGCAACCATAGCTCAATCCAGTGTGATGCTCTCCTGAAAATAAAAACACTGATAATAGGAGGCTACTAAATTATAATAGAGTTTGCTATTGTGTCTTATAGGTTAACTTTGAATAAGGTTTAACTTTAAATAAATAGGTTAACTTCTTTTTCTTTGAAAGGGGAGGCTGCTAGGGTGTCTGACATGTAGTTGTCACAGCTTGTACTGTAGACGACAGGAGAAAGTATGTGTGTGTGTTTACAGACTGCAGAAGGAGCCCTTTCATGAATACAGGGTGATATGTGCTGAAAAGAACTGAGTGAGGTTTGGGTTTTTTTGAATTTCCTATCTGTCACCTAAAGTATTAGAGTTCATATGGTTGTGGACTGCTAAGAATTGGGCAACAAAGTCAAATCATGTTAAAAGGATCCTTGGATGTGAATAGTTGAAGTACTCTGGAGCCTGTTTCTACTAATCCGTAATTTAAATGGAAATCTACAGCTTCTGCTTAAAAAAGAAAATCTGCTGTGTTGATTTGCAACTACATTCTCATTTCCCACTCTGTCCTGACCTCCCCTTTCCTAAAATCCCTCAGCAGTGATTAGGAAATTATAGGTAACTTCTTAGAATTTAAAGAATCAAATCAACATGTTTTGGTTGGCACTGTAATGTGTTAGAATGTCATGAATACTGGCATGGGACTTTTTCTTCTTTGCACACTACTGTGCTCCCTCGCATTGTTCCTGGTAATTACTAGGGTGTGTAGGAAAATGTGGAGGCATGCAGCTGTCTTTATGCAGCTGACAAATAGCTTTGGAAAAGTTTCTTCATGTTACAGGTAAGTAAAACAAGCCTTCTTATTCAATCTTAACAGAACTCTGGGTAAGTTTCTGGTAGGCAAGAAATGAACTACAGTTGAGGGAATCACAGTGGGTACTCTTCTCCACCCAGCTGACTCATGACCAGTGCAGGGCTGCAGTGAGCTGGGATCTTGCCAGGAGCAAAGTGGGAACGAAGGCTTCTCCTAAAATAGAGTCTTGTGCTGCCTGCACAAAACATTGTGAGCAAAGGGTTTTTAACGACTGTGCCTTCTTTTTGATGGCGTATTTCCCTGCTGAGTTGCATTACTTCTTGAAGTATTTGCAATATAAAGATGGATAACTTTGTTTAGGTGCAGAAAACTTATGAATAATATGTTAGTATAAGGATGAGGAGCTAGAGCAGATGGAAAATACAGTTTTTGAGTGCTACCTTTTAAATTTCTTTTTCTCAGATCAGAGCTTTGAATGCCAGGTGTAGGGTAATTTTATGGTGCTGTATGCAAAAACTAAATGGTTTTATAAGTTATCCTTTGCTAATGCATATCTGAATAATATTTTCTATATATTCAGAGGAAGCAAGCTTAATACATTACTATTAAGGTGTTGTCGTATTTTAGTGGAAAAAAAGGCAAGAAAGGTCAATTATTTTTAAAATAATTTTTATTATTTTTGAAAGAGGAGTTCAAATCTATGAGTTTTGCTCTGTAAAATTTTCTGATTTCCCCCTACCCTTTTCTTGTTTATTTCAGAAGAGCTTAAAGGAAAATCTGAGTAAGAATTGCATCGTAAAATTTACTGATGAGCATGCTTAAATATTTTGTTGCAGAAGGACTCCATGAAAGATGACAGAAGAAGTTATTGTTATTGCAAAGTGGGATTACACTGCACAGCAGGACCAAGAACTTGACATCAAGAAAAATGAGCGTCTTTGGCTATTAGATGATTCCAAAACATGGTGGAGGGTAAGAAACGCGGCCAACAAAACGGGATATGTGCCATCAAATTATGTGGAACGAAAAAACAGCTTGAAGAAGGGTTCTCTGGTTAAAAATCTCAAAGACACGTTGGGTAAGTCCTTTTGTATTTTAGAAGTTGTGTAGTAGACTTGATGGGTTTCAGATGGGCATGTAATGTGTCTATAAATATTATTTTTTAATATGCTTGCTTGGCTTTTCTTTTTTGAAGTGACATGTTAAATGACTGAGTGAGAGAGTAGGAATGGGTGTTCTTGCATCACATCCAAGGGAATAAGATGTTATTTTTGTTTCGGTTTGTCAGAGGTTCTGTGTTTTCATTGAGATATTAACTGCTGAATCCTCTCTGCTCATGCAAAGTCCTCTCACTCAAAAAGAGAAGGATGTAAACTGGATTGTTCGGCATAGAGATTATAGCATAGTTAAATCATTTTAAGTTTCTGTGGTCTGAGATGTTCCTTCTGCTTACAGGTCCTTCATATATTCTCTGTTTTATGCTTGCTCATAGATTCTTCACAACAGTGTATCATACATGTAAAATAATACACCTTTGAAAAAAAATTGAGTGTATTTTGAAGAAATGTATTTGGGAGTCAAGTGAAATTATTTTTTCCTCTTTTTTTGCAATGATTTTTAATGACTGATTAAATTACTAAAAAAATAAAAAGATTTGTATATGGCTGGAAAAGGTTAAAAGTAGGGATATGTGATTGCTTTACATCTAGGGGCTAAAACAAATAAAATCTACTAGTGGTGTTTTAGGATGTCATGAATAAAACAGAAACATATATGCACCCAGAGATGTTTTGAAGCTGGTTTTGACTCATGTTTTGGTTTTTGCCTGTTTTGAGAAGCTTTACATAAGGAAAGCTTACTCTGTTGCAGTTTGCTATGGAAAAAGCTGACTCTTCAAAGAAAAATTAGTATTTGAGATTGGCCTTGTTAGAAAGAAAAAAAAATCACCCCAAAATGGGATGGCAGTAGCTTATGTAAGTATATTGCAGGTGTCCTGTGCTAATGTTATGTCTAATAGATTAGGTTTCTTGGTCACTTCTTTACTGTGTCCTCTATTGCTGAGCTGCCATAAAGTACACAGAAATTGAGGACGGTAGTATGCATGGCAGGTAATCAAGGTTATCACAAGATTTAATGCTAATGTTTAAAACCATAGGCCTTTCTACAGATACTCTTAGAGTACACTCATCACAGTGCTAGCAGATGTGATTATGCCTTTTCAAGGATTTGCATAAAGAGTATGCTCCAACATCAATTAATTAGTTAATATCAAAATCCCAGTTGTAACTTTAACTCCCTTTCATATGTATTTATGCTGCCTAAATACATATATTTTGTCTAAAAGCTAGTTTATGAAAGGATTACTTCTCCTGTGATGATATATCAAGTGTTCGTGTAGAATGTGGACACTATTTACTTTATGTAAATAAGCACATTTTTATTTATATCCAACAGAGTTGAGTTTAAGTGAAGGAACAAATGTTCTAGCATATATGCGTGTGTACCTGCTTGATCTTAACAAAGCTGCATGCTGTAGGGTGATTCAGTATGGTGGCAACTGATGAAAGGGTGTACAAACAAAGCTTAGTGGTTTCATGTCTGAGCCTTAGCTAGTGTCACATCTTCCAAACCTGAGGCCTTTGCATGCACGTACAAGGGTTTTTAAGTTCTGAAGGACTGTTATTGCAAACTACTGATCCCCCTGTACCTTTCTTTATATGTTGTTTGTTCAGCTGAGGTGGAAAATACCGTGTGTTGGAGCCTAGCTTTTTCTTATGAAGTGACCACATGTACCTGCTAAGCACAGCGGTCAAAGCATCTCTTCTGCTCTGTTATGCTCGTACATCCTGTGACAGTAAGCAGCTGCCTAAGCCATACCTACCCCACATCTAACCCACAAACTGGCTCAGGATATTTTTAATGCCCCCCATCCCCCAGTTGGTGCTTAAGAGTTGTTTTGTTATAGTTTATGCTTAGCGTAATGAAACTTGTATCTGTGCTGTGCACCATGTATCTGTACAAATATATTTTTACCTTCCCTGAGTCAGAGTCCTCAACTAAAGTACAGTCATTAAGCCTTGCTTGTCTTGCGGTAGTTTCCCATTCGGAACAAAGGGAGCATGTGTCCTTCCTTAGAGGATCCTTTCTTCTGAGCGGCCATCAAGAATTCACCACTTCTTAAACAAAGGCTTGCAAATTGCAAGGCTGATGCTTGATCTAGCGAAACAGCTTTTGCAAATATTGCTGCGCCCAGTCAAACAAGTTTGTAAATATGTCTAATGTCTAATCAAACATGCCTCTCCTAAGATCACAAGAAAAATTCACCTTAAAATACCCGCTAACCCCACACAGGTGGGAATGGTGGTCATGAGTAGTAGTCCGTAAACCACGTCTGTTTCAACTTTGATCTTGAACCTATTACCAAAATACCAGGTATCGAACTAAGAAAAAAAAAATTAAATAAATAGGCTTAATATTAATATTTAATTAGAAGTTTTATGAAGTCTCAGGAGAGAAAGAGCAGACTCATAGCTCTTTTCAGTGACTGGGCTAGTGGGCTTTTAATAGAAGAACCCTCTGACATACCTGGGCTCACCCGTCTGTCTTGCTGCGCTTCCGCAAATGGTTGCTCCCATACAGATGCACTTTTCGTACCTCTTCCTTAATCAATTACATTTCCTTGTCTTTAAACATATTTCATCTAAAAGCATTGTTATCGCACAAATGATGTAGTGTGTTGTCTGTGGGATTGCCCGTAGCTATTTGCCACTCTTTATGCTTATCCACAGTAATTACCAGTCCTTGATTTATACTTCCAGGTATTCCATAAATACGAACAGTGCCAGCCATAGTTCAGATTGTGGCAGACCCCATAAGAGCTATTACTATTTAATTAGTAGTCTTTATAGTTGGCTGTTGAAGATGCATCATCTAAATAGTACTTAATCCTTGTAGTCTGTGTTCTAATGAAAGTTTATAGTACCAGTTAATACTATTGGTGTCTCATACATAAAAAGCCAAATACATCATGAGGGTTTACTATCTCTGTGTAGTTGCCTTTATCAGGAAAACTTTTAATCTCATAAGAGAATGAAGTCATGCCTATTTGATGCTGAAAACTAATTTTCCCGGAACTCTGTTGACTGTCATTAATTAAATCTTACCCTTGAATACTTTATTAATAGAGTTTCATCAGCTTTACGGTTGTCTGGCTTGGGGTTGGTGAAAGGTTAATGGGGATGTGGGTACTTAGAACGTGTGGCTTGATGGTTTAAAACATCAGTCCATTTTCAGGAATGTCTTGAGGTTCCTGGAATTTCCATTACATTTGAGCATTTTTGGAAAAGAACCTCAGTGATTAGAATGTCTTCAGAACCAGCTCTTTTAGATGTCAGGTGCACATTAAAATGCTAATTGACACTTGTTTAGCATACCTTCATTAAATCAGTTACTTGTGGGCTGCGAAACAGCTCACCTGAAATCTCAAATGACCCCCAGTAGTTTCTGAAGAGATACTTTTGGATCATCCTACATTTTTTGACCAAAGCAGTAACCTTTTCTGCACCACTTTCTTTTGCCTTCTAAGGATGTATACCATTTATACTGTATCTTCTTTTAGTCCTGTCATTGGGGAGTTCTTCCAGAATTTGTTGTTTTCCTTACATGGCGTGAAGACGTTTCAAGTCTCATAATTTCTCTATTGATGGCTGTCCTCATCGGTTTTTTTGTTTTACATGTGTTAATTGTGTAATATAAAATCCCTTTCTTGAGCGAACTCAAATGGGTCCGTAGCTACGGTGTCCCAGTTTTAATTATGGAAATGTAGCATATAGGTCACCTATTAAGTATTTTAAATGATTCATCTTCTCATTCTCTTTTTTGTCTTAACTGACTGATACTGCGAGTTAAAAGTTAATGGCAATTTAGCCATTTGAAATTACTGTCTTAAGTTTGCTCATATTGAATGAAATCTGGTAATTATTACTATTCTTAAGGCAAAAGACAGCTTCTAGTCCTGTGATTAAAATTTCATATTCATTATAATGAATTTTAAAATAGTTTCCTTGTACAGTATTTCTTTTGTGAGGAGGGTATTTTTCACACGTATCTATTAAGCCTTACTAAGGAAGAGACCTCCAGCATGCATCTTCCAAGCTGTAATTTTCTTTGACATAATTTTTTCCATGCACTGGGGGTGGAGAGGAATTCCCATACCCTTTTGGATGCAGTGGGTGTTTGCCAGCACCACCCCCAGAGCTGGCTCTGAGTGGGGCTCCACGGGTTTCCCCTTCTGCAGCAACATGATCTATACTTGCTGGCTCATCTCTGTCATGCTGAACAGAAACCTTATTTGAAGGAAGCAAAGATAATTCAGAAGTTGGTTGTTTGTGTAAGTAAAATAAAACTTCTGCGTTTTTTCCATCCCTTTGCAAGTCATTTTCCGGGCAACAGCGCAGCTCCCCAGGCAGCAGCGTGTCCATGGGTGGATGATATGTGTGATCCAGCAGCAGGGTGCCATTTTCATGGCAGCCCATGATTTTCTGAGCGTTACTGCTTTTGCTTCACAACCAGCTCTGCGTAATAGGGATTTTTTAAAGGCGTTCGGCCTTCTGCCTTTAGTGAGCAGCCACTTAAGAAACCATAAAAACATTTCCATTCGGTTCTTGGTGTTGGTTTTTGAACAGATACCCAGCAAAATAAAGAAGGTTTATTGAAAAGTATTGAAAGAGAGATTGGACACCAAGAATGCAGGAGAGGTGTTTATAGAATGCATAGGAACAATAGAAACAGTGGAGATGTTTGTTGACAATGGTGGCAAACAACAGTAATCTCAGTAACATTTCACAGAGGCATTTAAGTTTCTTGAGAGATCCTTCATATGACTACTTCATTAAGCTGCTGTAAGTCAGTAAAACATTTCAGTAACTTTTTAGTTAATTTACTCTGTGTGCCAAATTTTCACATGGAAAGTAAGAATTGCCAATTGAGATGTAAAGCCCAGAAACAAGTCTGTACTTGCATCACTACTGCTACTATGTTATTTCAGAAGTTTGTGAGCATCTGTGAGTATTTCTTGTGTTTGTCAGCCTCCACAGTGTCTACCTGGGTCAATCTGTAGATTAATGCAGCAATTCCCAAGTGCTATATGTACTGTAGCTTCCAGGAATCAATAGTTTTACACCTTTCTCCTCCCCTGATTGTTTTTATCCATTTATATGAAAACGCTTGGGTTTTTTTCCCCATTTATAAGTTAACATTTTCCCATTTGAGAGCTACTAAATACCATCTTTCACTGTGTCTTTCTGCGTATTACCAGGGAAGTTAGCTATTTTTTCTTTAGACAAACACTTCTTACTATGAGCAGGTACGCAGAATAGGTCATCTTTTCAATGTAATGTTTTCTTTACCATTGGAAACCACTCTCAGTTAAGAAGTTTGGTGTGCTTCCATTTTAGAGACAAGTTTCAACTCTTATTTAAACTGTTACTATCCTAGTTCTGCATAACATGGTCATGCAATATGAAATCTTACACTC
Source organism: Psilopsiagon aurifrons (assembly GCA_025447955.1). NCBI lineage: Eukaryota > Metazoa > Chordata > Aves > Psittaciformes > Psittacidae > Psilopsiagon > Psilopsiagon aurifrons. The sequence continues at coordinate 25,046 of JAOEHY010015063.1, forward strand.
CAAGTAAGTTATCTCCCTTCAGCTTCTGGTGTGTGGGTTAGTGATCTTTACTTTTTGGTTTGGTTTTGAGGATTTTTTTCTTTTTAAAAATACCTTAACAGCCCGATTTTGGCAGTTCTGATATGGCGTGCTAGTAGATTTAACTGTACAAGGTCACATTCAATTATCGATCAGATTGCTTCTGAATCTTGTCTTGACATCTGAAATTTGATTACTACTGAAGTCTTTAATTGGTGAGGGCGACACTTACAATACTCTTAATAGTTGTGGGTTTTAACTGAACTTTTTCCCATTCTTCAGCACTAGTTTTTAAAGGAAGCATACACGGTAGTTCGTAGTCTGCATGATGAACTTATGTTTGTCTGCAAACAGCCTTAGCCATATTTGCTGCAAGAGCACAGAAAACACATTAAATTGGTAATATGATCAAGTGCTAGATTGAAAACATTTCTATTCTTAGTTGTTCTAAATTGTAGCGTTTTCTGGACACCTTGTGCGTGTAAAATTTACTACAAAAGTGAAGAACAGTGAAAATAAGAACAAATATGGAATCACTGTTTAATTTCACTGTTGTGTAGCACAGCCTCTTATGCCTTGTAGAGCTCATGTTAATAAAACCAGAACTGCTGTATAAGACAACAGAAGTTATTTTAATCCTTCAGAACTTTGAGTTCCAAGTGATATTGGAATTTTGTTACAGACCAATAAGAAATGCTGATCTGTCCACTCAATTCTATACATTTGATTTAAATGTATAGAATTCCATACATTTGATTTAAAAATGTATAGAATTCTATACATTTGATTTAAAAGAATAAGTAACCAGCCAACTTTGAGAATTTTCCACAGTACGTAGCTACTTTTCATGTTATTTATCATATATAAAGATTTTGAAGAAGGAGTGTTATGAAATCCAAACATCTCTACATGAAATAAGCAGTAAAATCCCCTTGTAGGAGTTTAGCACAAATGAAAGTATTCTCCCTGTGACACTTTATGTTGCTTTGAAGCTTTCTAGCTTGTCAGAAAATGTGGGCATGACAGTAATGGTATGTCTGTCATGTTTCTTGGAGGACTGGATGATGGTATGTCTTCAAGCAGTTGATATGCAGTAAATTAAGCTAATCTTTACAGCGAAGTAGTTGAAATTTTTATGCATGTGCTTTTTAGTTGTATTGCGCAAAATAAACATGTTTGTTGTGGGACAGGGTGGCAACAGTGGTGACCCTTCACCAGTGATGTAATTGAGGAACATGGTTTTGCGGTAGTGAGAGAAATTGATATGAACTCTGTGTGTCATCTTTGGTGGTTTGGGATAAAAAAGTTGGAGCAATTGCATTTCTTCCATCTTAACAGTAATAATAGATCAGTCTGGTTGTATGGATTACTGTCATTTGATGCGGAGAAAAGAGAAATTATTCCAGAACCCAGAAAAGAGATTTTTTCCATTCCTGTCTAGAGCACGTGGAGTTAGGAGCTGGCAATCCTGATACCAGTGGTGTGGTAGCAGGTGATTTGTATAATAAGGAATTCCAATGCTTTGCTGCTTTTTGGCAACATATCTGCCTCGTCATCATCATCAAAACTTTGACTTCATTTAAGCATCTATTTTCATTTCATTATTGATTGCTGAAGATCTAGAGATATATGAGACCTCACTTGGAATACTATATGCCGTTCTGGTGTCCTCAAAATAAAAAAGACATGGAACTGTTGGAACAAGTCCAGAGGAGAGCCACAAGGATGATCAGGGGACTGGAGCACCTCCCATATGAAGATAGGCTGAGAAAGTTGTGGCTATTCAGCCTGGAGAAGAGAAGGCTGCGTGGAGACCTCATAGCAGCCTTCCAATATCTGAAGGGAGGCTATAGGGATGC